>CM042322.1:37914836-37917336 GCA_023566125.1 Zingel zingel | reverse complement strand
GTTAAGAGGTCCCGGAGGTTTAGGGCCCCAGGTTAAGAGGTCCCGGAGGTTAAGGGTCCCAGGTTAAGAGCCCCTGGACGTTTAGGGTCCCAGGTTAAGAGGTCCCGGAGGTTTAGGGTCCTAGGTTAAGAGGTCCCGGAGGTTTAGGGCCCCAGGTTAAGAGGTCCCGGAGGTTTAGGGTCCCAGGTTAAGAGGTCCCGGAGGTTTAGGGTCCCAGGTTAAGAGGTCCTGGAGGTTTAGGGCCCCAGGTTAAGAGGTCCCGGAGGTTTAGGGTCCCAGGTTAAGAGGTCCTGGAGGTTTAGGGTCCCAGGTTAAGAGGTCCCGGAGGTTTAGGGTCCCAGGTTAAGAGGTCCCTGAGGTTTAGGGTCCCAGGTTAAGAGGTCCCGGAGGTTTAGGGCCCCAGGTTAAGAGGTCCTGGAGGTTAAGGGTCCCAGGTTAAGAGCCCCTGGACGTTTAGGGTCCCAGGTTAAGAGGTCCCGGAGGTTTAGGGTCCCAGGTTAAGAGGTCCCGGAGGTTTAGGGTCCCAGGTTAAGAGCCCCTGGACGTTTAGGGTCCCAGGTTAAGAGGTCCCGGAGGTTTAGGGTCCCAGGTTAAGAGGTCCCGGAGGTTTAGGGTCCTAGGTTAAGAGGTCCCGGAGGTTTAGGGCCCCAGGTTAAGAGGTCCCGGAGGTTTAGGGTCCCAGGTTAAGAGGTCCCGGACGTTTGGCCTACTAAGTAGCCTGCCTACAATTTTAAGCCAGAACAAACATATATAGCTTTCATGCAGACGTTTGTGTCCGTTATATATTCTCGTGTATTATCATAATTTGTTTAACGTGCAAATATTTTTTTTTTTACCTCAACCTCAAACCAGATAAAGACTTGCGCCCCCCCTGTGATCTTTGCCGCCCCCCTGAGGGGTCCCCGGGAGCCGATTCCCTAAGCGATATCACGCGTTTAGGCTACATTTTTTTGTCATATACAGCCAACATCTCCTCACCATCTGCTAGCTCCTGACCGCCCAGGCGTCACCAACGGCAACAAACAAACGCCAACCTGCACCACCAAACATAGCGCACATTGTTCCAGCTGTCACTGCCCGATGTGAGTCGCGCACGCTCAGATTTAAACAGTTCACGGCATAACGTGTCATACTGAAATTCGTGAAATCCATAAAAGAATAAACATTTCTCTTTACAATAACAAGATGGAAGTCATTTCAAAATCATTTTAGCTCTCTGATTGTTTGATTGCTAACTTGTAGCTATCAGTAATTTTAAAAACGTAGCTATCTATGATTGTTTAGTTGCTAACGTTAGCTCAAAACGCCATTCAAGTGACAGCCTTTGTTGTGTCTGATTGCTAACGTTAGCTCAAAACGCCAATCCAATGACAGCCTTTGTTGTGTCTGATTGCTAACGTTAGCTCAAAACGCCATTCAAGTGATGGCCTTTGGTGTGTCTGATTGCTAACGTTAGCTCAAAATGCCATTCCAGTGACAGCCTTTGTTGCGTCTGATTGCTAACGTTAGCTCAAAAAACGCCATTCAAGTGATGGCCTTTGGTGTGTCTGATTGCTAACGTTAGCTCAAAACGCCATTCCAGTGACAGCCTTTCTTGCGTCCGATTGCTAACGTTAGCTCAAAACGCCATTCCAGTGACAGCCTTTGTTGCATCTGATTGCTAACGTTAGCTCAAAACGCCATTCAAGTGATGGCCTTTGGTGTGTCTGATTGCTAACGTTAGCTCAAAACGCCATTCCAGTGACAGCCTTTCTTGCGTCCGATTGCTAACGTTAGCTCAAAACGCCATTCCAGTGACAGCCTTTGTTGCATCTGATTGCTAACGTTAGCTCAAAACGCCATTCAAGTGACAGCCTTTGTTGTGTCTGATTGCTAACGTTAGCTCAAAACGCCATTCAAGTGATGGCCTTTGGTGTGTCTGATTGCTAACGTTAGCTCAAAACGCCAATCCAATGACAGCCTTTGTTGTGTCTGATTGCTAACGTTAGCTCAAAACGCCAATCCAATGACAGCCTTTGTTGTGTCTGATTGCTAACGTTAGCTCAAAACGCCATTCAAGTGATGGCCTTTGGTGTGTCTGATTGCTAACGTTAGCTCAAAACGCCATTCCAGTGACAGCCTTTCTTGCGTCCGATTGCTAACGTTAGCTCAAAACGCCATTCCAGTGACAGCCTTTGTTGCATCTGATTGCTAACGTTAGCTCAAAACGCCATTCAAGTGACAGCCTTTGTTGTGTCTGATTGCTAACGTTAGCTCAAAACGCCATTCAAGTGATGGCCTTTGGTGTGTCTGATTGCTAACGTTAGCTCAAAACGCCAATCCAATGACAGCCTTTGTTGTGTCTGATTGCTAACGTTAGCTCAAAACGCCAATCCAATGACAGCCTTTGTTGTGTCTGATTGCTAACGTTAGCTCAAAACGCCATTCAAGTGATGGCCTTTGGTGTGTCTGATTGCTAACGTTAGCTCAAAACGCCATTCCAGTGACAGCCTTTCTTGCG
>CM042322.1:37902336-37904836 GCA_023566125.1 Zingel zingel | reverse complement strand
ACCCCCTGAATAACCAGCGACGGCCAGCGTTTAGCTAGCTCCAGCGAGGAGATAGTCCGGTTATGGCCGAGGTTAGCGCACGGCTAATTCACCGGTGATAGCGTCCTTTAGCCGGCTCTTGTAAAGTAAAAGCTAACGTCAACGGTTCAAACGATATACCGTTAGAAAGGTAAGAAGTTACACTTTACTTTAACACCATTACATTAACTGAAAACATTAATAGATCATTTATAACAGATATTTTGATAGAACGTTAGCCAATAAGTGTCCGAACGTGGACACAGTGACGCTAGCTATATTATTCAGTTTGATTGACGGGCTGTTAATCTACCAACAGCTGTTTGGTTATCCCTCCTGATGTCCTCGGGGTCAAATTCGACCCATTTTTAAAAAGTTTATATTTCCGAAATTTGGGTTTCTTTCATCCAAACTTAAAAAAAAAACAAAAATCCAACATGGATGGGTCACTACAACTAGTAAGGTTAATGATCAGTTCACTACTTTCATTGAATTTTGGTCTTGTGTTACATTTGATAAGCCTGACCCGTTACACAGAGTCACTTTTTGGCGTTTTCGACCATTTTTTTGACCATTTTGAAGCTTTTTTTGACCATTTTGAAGCTTTTTTTTGTTGCTTTTGGCAGAAATTAGTTTTCTTTCAAATCATCAAAATTAATTTCTGAATGGACTCGTGTTTCCGTCCTTTATCTGACCTTTGACCCTGACACTGCCAGTTAAATGAGTTTCTTTTCGAAGCATTTCTCAAACCTTTTTTTTAACGTATTTGACGCTTTTTCGACATTTTCAGCATTTATTTAGAAGTTTTTTTGGAGCTTTTGGTGAGTTACGGTAGCCTGACGAGCCGGCCTCTCATCCAGATGTTGAGTCTGGGAACTCCCCATTGGCTGGGCTCAATCCGAGGGGCGGGACAAACGGCTGTCTTTCAAATTCCCTCTGCACGCGATAGGATAGCGCTACAACCAATCAGAGAATTGACTTAAGAATGACTTCAGTGCCGTTTTTTGTTCTTTCCTCAAAGAAAAGCTGAACTCCAAGTCTTCCAGAGTCGCGGCCAAAACCGATTCCAGAGACCGCTGTTCACCAGCAGCAGCCATAAGCCCCGCCCACCCACTCTATACACGATGTGATTGGCCCGACCAGAGTTTGGTTCTTTCCAGCTCGCAAGCCAACGGAGAGTTACTAGACGACCCTGGCTGCAGATTACATTAGCTGCTGCTAGGGTGGTCTACATTTCTAGGCTACAACTTTATGGCATGAGAAAAGAACGTTGAAAACAATCGACAAAAATATCGGAAAAAGTGAAAAAGAAAATGGTGGATAAAAGTGCCGAAATGTTGACAAAAATGTTTTAATTTTTAATTTTGACCCAGAATAACCAAAAGAAGACAACAGGAGGGTTAAACGCTTTTTTGTTGAATAAATGGAGAATAAAAACCAGATGTGGATGAGCGTTGAAGGACCAGTAGGCGTTACAGGACTCCACGTTTACAACAGCTGCTGCTCAGAGATGCTAAGCTAAGCTAACGTGGGCAGCAACACGTCCCTTTTCTTCCTCTGGATTACTAACACAAAAACTATCTTATCTATCTGTGTGTGTGTGTGTGTGTGTCTGTGTGTGTGTGTGTGTGTGTGTGTGCTTCTTTAACTATATTCGTGAAGTCCAAAAACCAGGAGTCCAGTATACTTGTGGGGTCCGACCAGCCTTGTGGGCCCAAAATGCTGGAGCCCACAAGGTTAAAGGTCTGTTTGAGGGTTAAGACTTGGTTTTAGGATTAGGGTTAGAATTAGGTTATGGTTAGGGTGAGGGTAAGGGTTAAGGTTAGGCATCTAGTGGTGATGGTTAAGGTTAGGGTAAGGGGCTAGGGAATGCATTATGTCAATGACGGGTCCCCACAAAGATAGTGAGACAAACATATGTGTGTGTGTGTGTGTGTGTGTGTGTGTGTGTGTGTGTGTAATAACTAGTGCAGGCTGGATGTAAACGTCCATCATGACTCCATTCTGTTTCTTTTTTTTTTTGCATGTTGGGAAGTTCAGAGTTCACGATCCACGATGAGTCATAGTCCAAGAGTCCAAGTGTGTGAAGACACAGGAGCGTGTGTGTGTGTGTGTGTGTGTGTGTGTGTGTGTGTGTGTGTGTGTGTGTGTGGTGTGTGTGTGTGTTATGACAGGACGTCCAGTGTGACAGTTCCTCTCTGTTTCTTCAGGATGGCGACCGCCTGCTCGTGCGTCGCTCCCTGCAGACTCTCTCCGTTCACCGTCAGGATCTGGTCGCCACGCTTCAGACGCCCGTCCACAGCCGCCGCGCCCTGAAAGACACACACACACGCAGAAATATACACACAGACACACACACACACACAGAAACACACACACACACACACACACACACACACAGACAGAGACACACAGAAACACACACACAGAGACACATACATTTCACTAAAACTTCTGTTGTTGTTGCTGACAGACTCGGATT
>CM042322.1:37877336-37882336 GCA_023566125.1 Zingel zingel | reverse complement strand
TCATGGAAAAAGTCATGGAAAAAGTCATGGAAAAGTCGTGGGAAAAGTCGTGGGAAAAGTCGTGGGAAAAGTCGTGGGAAAAGTCATGGGAAAAGTCATGGGAAAAGTCATGGAAAAGTCATGGAAAAGTCATGGAAAAAGTCATGGAAAAAGTCATGAAAAAGTCATGGAAAAGTCATGAAAAAAAGTCATGGAAAAGTCATGAAAAAATTAATGAAAAAGTCATGGAAAAGTCATGAAAAAAAGTCATGGAAAAAGTCATGGAAAAAGTCATGGAAAAAGTCATGGAAAAGTCATGGAAAAAGTCATGGAAAAAGTCATGGAAAAAGTCATGGAAAAGTCATGGAAAAGTCATGGAAAAAGTCATGAACAAGTCATGGAAAAAGTCATGGAAAAGTCATGGAAAAGTCATGAAAAAGTCATGAAAAAGTCATGAAAAAAAGTCATGGAAAAAGTCATGGAAAAAGTCATGGAAAAGTCATGGAAAAAGTCATGGAAAAGTCATGGAAAAAGTCATGAAAAAGTCATGGAAAAGTCATGAAAAAAAGTCATGGAAAAGTCATGAAAAAATTAATGAAAAAGTCATGAAAAAGTCATGGAAAAGTCATGAAAAAATTAATGAAAAAGTCATGGAAAAGTCATGAAAAAAAGTCATGGAAAAAGTCATGGAAAAAGTCATGGAAAAGTCATGGAAAAGTCATGGAAAAAGTCATGGAAAAAGTCATGGAAAAAGTCATGGAAAAGTCATGGAAAAGTCATGGAAAAAGTCATGAACAAGTCATGGAAAAAGTCATGGAAAAGTCATGGAAAAGTCATGAAAAAGTCATGAAAAAGTCATGAAAAAAAGTCATGGAAAAAGTCATGGAAAAAGTCATGGAAAAGTCATGGAAAAAGTCATGGAAAAGTCATGGAAAAGTCATGGAAAAGTCATGGAAAAAAAGTAATGGAAAAGTCATGAAAAAGTAATGAAAAAAATCATGAAAAAGTCATGAAGAAAAGTCATGAAAAAGTCATGGAAAAGTCATGAAAAAGTCATGGAAAAGTCATGAAAAAAGTCATGGAAAAGTCATGAAAAAAGTCATGGAAAAGTCATGGAAAAGTCATGAAAAAAGTCATGAAAAAAGTCATGGAAAAAGTCATGGAAAAAGTCATGGAAAAGTCATGGAAAAAGTCATGGAAAAGTCATGGAAAAGTCATGGAAATGTCATGGAAAAAGTCATGGAAAAAGTCTTGGGAAAAGTCATGAAAAGGTCATGGAAAAGGTCATGGAAAAGGTCATAAAAAAGTCATGGAAAAGTCATGGAAAAAGTCATGGAAAAAGTCATGGAAAAAGTCATTGGAAAAGTCATGGAAAAGTCATGGAAAAGTCATGGAAAAGTCATGAAAAAAGTCATGGAAAAGTCATGGAAAAGTCATGGAAAAGTCATGAAAAAGTCATCAAAAAAGTCATGGAAAAGTCATGAAAAAAAGTCATGGAAAAGTCATTAAAAAAGGAATGGAAAAGTCATGGAAAAGTAATGAAAAAGTCATGGAAAAGTCATTAAAAAGTAATGGAAAAGTCATGGAAAAGTCATGGGAAAGTCATGGGAAAGTCATGAAAAAAAGTAATGGAAAAGTCATTAAAAAAGTGATGGAAAAGTCATGGAAAAGTAATAAAAAAGTCATGGGAAAGTAATGGAAAAGTCATGGAAAAGTCATGGAAAAGTCATGAAAAAAGTCATGGAAAAGTCATGGAAAAGTCATGGAAAAGTCATGAAAAAAAGTAATGGAAAAGTCATGGAAAAGTCATTAAAAAAGTAATGGAAAAGTCATGGAAAAGTCATGGAAAAGTAATGAAAAAGTCATGGGAAAGTAATGAAAAAGTCGTGGAAAAGTCATTAAAAAAGTAATGGAAAAGTCATGGAAAAGTAATGAAAAAGTAATGGAAAAGTCATGGAAAAGTCATGGGAAAGTCATGAAAAAAAGTCATGGAAAAGTCATTAAAAAAGTAATGGAAAAGTCATGGAAAAGTAATAAAAAAGTCATGGGAAAGTAATGGCAAAGTCATGGAAAAATCATGAAAAAGTCATGAAAAAGTCATGAAAAAAGTCATGGAAAAGTCATGGAAAAGTCATGGAAAAGTCATGGAAAAGTCATGGAAAAAAGTAATGGAAAAGTCATGAAAAAGTAATGAAAAAAATCATGAAAAAGTCATGAAGAAAAGTCATGAAAAAGTCATGAAAAAGTCATGGAAAAGTCATGAAAAAGTCATGGAAAAGTCATGAAAAAAGTCATGGAAAAGTCATGAAAAAAGTCATGAAAAAAGTCATGGAAAAAGTCATGGAAAAGTCATGAAAAAAGTCATGAAAAAAGTCATGGAAAAGTCATGGAAAAAGTCATGGAAAAAGTCATGGAAAAAGTCATGGAAAAAGTCATGGAAAAGTCATGGAAAAGTCATGGAAATGTCATGGAAAAAGTCATGGAAAAAGTCTTGGGAAAAGTCATGAAAAGGTCATGGAAAAGGTCATGGAAAAGGTCATAAAAAAGTCATGGAAAAAGTCATGGAAAAAGTCATGGAAATGTCATTGGAAAAGTCATGGAAAAGTCATGGAAAAGTCATGGAAAAGTCATGAAAAAAGTCATGGAAAAGTCATGGAAAAGTCATGGAAAAGTCATGAAAAAGTCATCAAAAAAGTCATGGAAAAGTCATGAAAAAAAGTCATGGAAAAGTCATTAAAAAAGGAATGGAAAAGTCATGGAAAAGTAATGAAAAAGTCATGGAAAAGTCATTAAAAAGTAATGGAAAAGTCATGGAAAAGTCATGGGAAAGTCATGAAAAAAAGTAATGGAAAAGTCATTAAAAAAGTGATGGAAAAGTCATGGAAAAGTAATAAAAAAGTCATGGGAAAGTAATGGAAAAGTCATGGAAAAGTCATGGAAAAGTCATGAAAAAAGTCATGGAAAAGTCATGGAAAAGTCATGGAAAAGTCATGAAAAAAAGTAATGGAAAAGTCATGGAAAAGTCATTAAAAAAGTAATGGAAAAGTCATGGAAAAGTCATGGAAAAGTAATGAAAAAGTCATGGGAAAGTAATGAAAAAGTCGTGGAAAAGTCATTAAAAAAGTAATGGAAAAGTCATGGAAAAGTAATGAAAAAGTAATGGAAAAGTCATGGAAAAGTCATGGGAAAGTCATGAAAAAAAGTCATGGAAAAGTCATTAAAAAAGTAATGGAAAAGTCATGGAAAAGTAATAAAAAAGTCATGGGAAAGTAATGGCAAAGTCATGGAAAAATCATGAAAAAGTCATGAAAAAGTCATGAAAAAAGTCATGGAAAAGTCATGAAAAAAGTCATGGAAAAAGTCATGGAAAAGTCATGGAAAAGTCATGGAAAAGTCATGAAAAAAAGTCATGGAAAAGTCATGAAAAAGTAATGAAAAAAGTCATGAAAAAGTCATGAAAAAGTCATGAAAAAAGTCATGGAAAAGTCATGAAAAAAAGTCATGGAAAAGTCATGGAAAAGTCATGGAAAAAGTAATGGAAAAGTCATGGAAAAAGTCATGGAAAAGTCATGGAAAAGTCATGAAAAAAAGTCATGAAAAAGCCATGAAAAAAAGTCATGAAAAAGTCATGGAAAAGTCATGGAAAAGTCATGAAAAAAAGTCATGAAAAAGTCATGGAAAAGTCATGGAAAAGTCATGGAAAAGTCATGGAATAGTCATGGAAAAGTCATGAAAAAAGTCATGGAAAAGTCATGGAAAAGTCATGGAAAAGTCATGAAAAAGTCATCAAAAAAGTCATGGAAAAGTCATGGAAAAGTCATGGAAAAGTCATGCAAAAGTCATGAAAAAAGTCATGGAAAAGTCATGGAAAAGTCATGGAAAAGTCATGGAAAAGTCATGGAAAAGTCATGGAAAAGTCATGGAAAAGTCATGGAATAGTCATGGAAAAGTCATGGAATAGTCATGGAAAAGTCATGGAAAAGTCATGGAAAAGTCATTGAAAAGTCATGAAAAAAGTCATGAAAAAAGTCATGGAAAAGTCATGGAAAAGTCATGGAATAGTCATGGAATAGTCATGGAAAAGTCATGGAAAAGTCATGGAAAAGTCATGGAAAAGTCATGGAAAAGTCATTGAAAAGTCATGGAAAAGTCATAAAAAAGTCATGGAAAAGTCATGAAAAAGTCATGAAAAAGTCATGGAAAAGTCATTAAAAAAGTAATGGAAAAGTCATGGAAAAGTAATGAAAAAGTAATGGAAAAGTCATGGAAAAGTCATGGAAAAGTATTGGTTAAAATACGTATGAACCCTGTTGAAAGTAGTCAACTAGAGCTGTGCAATATATGGATATTATATCGATATCGTGATATGAGACTAGATATTGTCTTAGATTTTGGATATCGTAATATGGCATAAGTGTCTTTTCCTGGTTTTAAAGGCTGCATTACCAGACTGTTCTAGCTGTTCTATTATTTGCCTTTAACCACTTACTCAATATATCCACATTATGATGGTTATTCATCTAAAATCTAAATGTGGAAGATATTTTGTGAAAGCACCAATTGTCAACCTTACAATATCGTTGCAATATCAACATTGAGGTGTTTGGTCAAAAATATTATAATTGATGTTCTCCATATCGCCCAGCCCTAGTGGGTAATGACACAAAGCTGAAGTTATTCTAAATCCCTAAAATATTCGGAGGAACCATGGTAGGCTGGAGCCTCTGAACTGCAGCCGTCTGACCGAGAGGAAGGAACCAGGCATTGGTAAAAGACACCACACCTGCTCGCTTCAAAGCTGCGAATCAATCTCTGCAGCAGAGGATTAGGGGGGGGGGGGGGGGGGGGGGGCTGGAGAATGTAATCTGCTGCTGCAGAGATACCCCGTCCCTCGCTCCTGTCTCCGTCTCAAAGTGAAGCACCGTCTCCTCCCGCCTGGCTTTCATCAAGTCCAAATGCCGACGCGTATTCAAGGGTTATTTAGGGCGTTTTGACATGGGCCCTATTTTAAAAGTGCTATG
>CM042322.1:37864836-37872336 GCA_023566125.1 Zingel zingel | reverse complement strand
CCCCATCTCTCTCCCCCTTTCATGTCTATCCACTGTCACTTCATAATAAAAGGAGTCTTTAAAGGCGCCAAAAAAGGCGCCAAAAAAGGCGAGAAAAAGGCGCCAAAAAAGGCGAGAAAAAGGCGACAAAAAAGGCGAGAAAAAGGCGCCAAAAAGGCGAGAAAAAGGCGCCAAAAAGGCGAGAAAAAGGCGCCAAAAAAGGTGAGAAAAAGGCGACAAAAAAGGCGAGAAAAAGAGACGAAAAGGCGAGAAAAAGAGACGAAAAGGCGAGAAAAAGGCGACGAAAAGGCGGCTAAAAGGCGACGAAAAGGCGGCTAAAAGGCGAGAAAAAGAGACGAAAAGGCGGCTAAAAGGCGAGAAAAAGAGACGAAAAGGCGGCTAAAAGGCGAGAAAAAGAGACGAAAAGGCGGCTAAAAGGCGACGAAAAGGTGGCTGAAAGGCGCCGAAAAGGCGGCTAAAAGGCGAGAAAAAGAGACGAAAAGGTGGCTAAAAGGCGAGAAAAAGGCGACAAAAAAGGCGAGAAAAAGGCGCCAAAAAGGCGAGAAAAAGGCGCCAAAAAAGGTGAGAAAAAGGCGAGAAAAAAGGCGAGAAAAAGAGACGAAAAGGCGAGAAAAAGGCGACGAAAAGGTGGCTAAAAGGCGAGAAAAAGAGACGAAAAGGTGGCTAAAAGGCGAGAAAAAGGTGACAAAAAAGGCGAGAAAAAGGCGACAAAAAAGGCGAGAAAAAGAGACGAAAAGGCGAGAAAAAGGCGACGAAAAGGTGGCTAAAAGGCGACGAAAAGGCGGCTAAAAGGCGAGAAAAAGAGACGAAAACGTGGCTAAAAGGCGAGAAAAAGGTGACAAAAAAGGCGAGAAAAAGGCGACAAAAAAGGCGAGAAAAAGAGACGAAAAGGCGAGAAAAAGGCGACGAAAAGGCGGCTAAAAGGCGACGAAAAGGCGGCTAAAAGGCAACGAAAAGGCGGCTAAAAGGCAACGAAAAGGCGGCTAAAAGGCGACGAAAAGGCGGCTAAAAGGCGACGAAAAGGCGGCTAAAAGGAGGCTAAAAGGCGGCTAAAAGGCGACGAAAAGGCGGCTAAAAGGCGAGAAAAAGAGACGAAAACGTGGCTAAAAGGCGAGAAAAAGGCGACAAAAAAGGCGAGAAAAAGGCGCCAAAAAGGCGAGAAAAAGGCGCCAAAAAAGGCGACAAAAAGAGACGAAAAGGCGAGAAAAAGGCGACGAAAAGGTGGCTAAAAGGCGACGAAAAGGCGGCTAAAAGGCGACGAAAAGGTGGCTAAAAGGCGACGAAAAGGCGGCTAAAAGGCGAGAAAAAGAGACGAAAAGGTGGCTAAAAGGCGAGAAAAAGAGACAAAAAGGCGAGAAAAAGGCGACAAAAAAGGCGAGAAAAAGAGACGAAAAGGCGAGAAAAAGGCGACGAAAAGGTGGCTAAAAGGCGACGAAAAGGCGGCTAAAAGGCGACGAAAAAGAGACGAAAAGGTGGCTAAAAGGCGAGAAAAAGGCGACAAAAAAGGCGAGAAAAAGGCGCCAAAAAGGCGAGAAAAAGGCGCCAAAAAAGGCGAGAAAAAGGCGAGAAAAAAGGCGAGAAAAAGAGACGAAAAGGCGAGAAAAAGGCGACGAAAAGGCGGCTAAAAGGCGACGAAAAGGTGGCTAAAAGGCGACGAAAAGGCGGCTAAAAGGCGAGAAAAAGAGACGAAAAGGCGAGAAAAAGGCGAGAAAAAGAGACGAAAAGGCGAGAAAAAGGCGACGAAAAGGCGGCTAAAAGGCGAGAAAAAGAGACGAAAAGGCGAGAAAAAGGCGAGAAAAAGAGACGAAAAGGCGAGAAAAAGGCGACGAAAAGGCGGCTAAAAGGCGACGAAAAGGTGGCTAAAAGGCGACGAAAAGGCGGCTAAAAGGCGAGAAAAAGAGACGAAAAGGCGAGAAAAAGGCGACAAAAAAGGCGAGAAAAAGAGACGAAAAGGCGAGAAAAAGGCGACGAAAAGGCGGCTAAAAGGCGACGAAAAGGCGGCTAAAAGGCGACGAAAAGGTGGCTAAAAGGCGACGAAAAGGTGGCTAAAAGGCGAGAAAAAGGCGACAAAAAAGGCGAGAAAAAGGCGCCAAAAAGGCGAGAAAAAGGCGCCAAAAAAGGTGAGAAAAAGGCGACATAAAAGGCGAGAAAAAGAGACGAAAAGGCGAGAAAAAGGCGACGAAAAGGCGGCTAAAAGGCGACGAAAAGGTGACTCGTCCTAAACAGGAAATAGAATAGAGACAAAACGTCAAAAAAGCGCCAAAAATGTAGAAAAAAAGCGTCTTATTGCAACAAAAACGTTGAAGAAATATCATTTTCTGTCTTGAAAAGCAGTTGCTATAGCTGTAAATGGAGCGTCCCCCCCCCCCCCCCGACCTCCTGCTAGATCAGGTCGGCAGCGAGCTGAATGATGACACGTCTGCGTCGTCGTGTGACACAGACGGACGAGCGAGTCGGCCCGAGCTGAGACGCCGTCACTCTGACTGATGGCTGGTTGCTGCACACACACACCCCACACAAAGCCATCTTGGTTCATCTTTCCACTGTTCCAACAATCACCACTTTGGTTTGGTTGAAATAAACCCTTAATTCACCCATTTACATGTGGAAATATGCTGGCTCTATACACGCTAAAAGTCCTGATTATTTACATGGAGTCTGGTGGAGATATGCTGGCTCTATACACGCTAAAAGTCCTGATTATTTACATGGAGTCTGGTGGAAATATGCTGGCTCTATATACGCTAAAAGTCCTGATTATTTACATGGAGTCTGGTGGAAATATGCTGGCTCTATACACGCTAAAAGTCCTGATTATTTACATGGAGTCTGGTGGAAATATGCTGGCTCTATACACGCTAAAAGTCCTGATTATTTACATGGAGTCTGGTGGAGATATGCTGGCTCTATACACGCTAAAAGTCCTGATTATTTACATGGAGTCTGGTGGAGATATGCTGGCTCTATACACGCTAAAAGTCCTGATTATTTACATGAAGTCTGGTGGAAATATGCTGGCTCTATACACGCTAAAAGTCCTGATTATTTACATGGAGTCTGGTGTAGTTTGGTGATGGTGATTTCGGGGCTGTTCCATGTTAAACTAAAGGATCTTCCTCTTTAACTAAAAGGTCTATCTCTGTAGGGATCCTTTCATAATGTTGTCAGACACTTAGAATAATAATCTGAGTCTGTCAGCGTACCTGGAAGCTGCCCAGTACGACCACAGTCTGATCTGCTGGCCGCTGAGCAGCTCCACTGGAGCTACTACACTTCCACTTAAGTAAAAAGCTTGAGTTGATACTTCAACTGAAGTATTTTTAAACCCTAGTATCTATACGGCTCTGCTATCTGATTGGTTACTTTGAAAGCGTTTTCCCAGCATGCCTTGCAGTCCTACCTGAGCAGGATGAGTTTCACCTTGGCGGCGGCGCTCTTGATGATGGCCGAGGCGTTCTGGTGGCTCCGCCCGTAGAGGACCTGGCTGTTGATCTGGAGAACAGACACGAACGTCACGTTATCTTCTCCGCTTCATGGGATCAGTAGTTATTGATTATCATCTGATTTTAGGAGGCTGAAGTCACACATTAAGTCAAATATACTTAAACTTAAATATACAATGTGATTCATACGGAAATGTATGCACACCCAATCGTGTGATATCCTGCAATACTAGGCGACAATCTCTCACACACACACACACACACACACACACACACACACACACACACACACAGTGTGTGTCAGAAGAAAAGCTACACAATCAGGTCAAGGACAGTGCTGCTTGTTCAATCCACACACACACACACACACACACACACACACAGAGACACACACACACACACAGACACACACACACACACACACACACAGAGACACACACACACACACACACACACAGAGACACACACACACACACACACACACACACAGAGACACACACACACACACAGAGACACACACACACACACAGAGAGAGACACACACACACACACACACACACACACACACAGAGAGACACACACACACACACACACACACACACACACAGAGACACACACACACACACACACACAGAGAGACACACACACACACACAGAGACACACACACACACACACACACACACACACACACACACACAGAGACACACACACATACACACACACACACACACAAGTGCGTCTCACTATCTTTGTGGGGACCCGTCATTGACATAATGCATTCCCTAGCCCCTTACCCTAACCTTAACCATCACCACTAGATGCCTAACCTTAACCCTTACCCTCACCCTAACCATAACCTAATTCTAACCCTAATCCTAAAACCAAGTCTTAACCCTCAAACAGACCTTTAACCTTGTGGGCTCCAGCATTTTGGGCCCACAAAGCTGGTCAGACCCCACAAGTATACTGAACTCCTGGTTTTTGGACCACACGAATACAGTTAAACAAGAACACACACACACACACACACACACACAGACACTTAATTGAAAGGTCATTGAGATGTGAGGCAGTAAAACTACAACACGCCAAGAGCCACCAGCACCTCTAAATGTTAAATCAATAACTCATCTACACACACACACACACACACACACAGACACACACACACACACACACACACACACACACACACACTGAAGCTGGATAGAAAACAAGTCAGTTACACAATCAAAATGTGCACTCTTTAGATTATGTGGATTTTGCACTAATGTGTGTGTGTGTGTGTGTGTGTTTATGTGTGTGTGTGTGCGTGTGTGTGTGTGTGTGTGTGTGTGTATTTCAGTGTGTAAATGTCCAGGCTTTCCTCAGCTCGAACATCAATTTTTCATAGCGCCTCCAACACATAATGAGGGACCAGCGAAGAAGAGAGAGAGAGAATCTCAGAGTCCCCCCCCCCCACACACACACACACACACACACACACACACACACACTGCAGCTCTCGTCCTGGCTGACACACACTTTCACTTTGCAGATGATGTGATGTTGTACGTCTCATCCACAGCTGTGAGGTGACGCAATAATATAATATATACGTATGATGTGATTACACACAGACGCAGACGTTTTGCTTCCCGTGTGTGTGTTAATATTCGGAGGGGATGGCACCTGCTCAAGAACAGGCTTTCAGCATCTCAAGCATCTTAATGAAAGCACGTTTGGTGTTTGGCTCCTACAACACAGAGCTTTCAAGAGGGGGAGCAGTCCTGGAGAAGTTAAGGAGAAAAGACAAGACTTTCACCAGGGAAACAGGTGATCATGTCCTGGAGAAGTTAAGGAGAAAGTTAAGGAGAAATCACAAGACTTTCACCAGTAAACAGGTGATCATGTCCTGAAGAAGTTAAGGAGAAAGTTAAGGAGAAATCACAAGACTTTCACCAGGAAACAGGTGATCATGTCCTGAAGAAGTTAAGGGGAAAACTCAAGACTTTCACCAGGAAACAGGTGATCATGTCCTGGAGAAGTTAAGGTGAAAAGACAAGACTTTCACCAGGAAACAGGTGATCATGTCCTGGAGAAGTTAAGGGGAAAAGACAAGACTTTCACCAGGAAACAGGTGATCATGTCCTGGAGAAGTTAAGGAGAAAGTTAAGGAGAAATCACAAGACTTTCACCAGTAAACAGGTGATCATGTCCTAAAGAAGTTAAGGGGAAAACTCAAGACTTTCACCAGGAAACAGGTGATCATGTCCTGGAGAAGTTAAGGGGAAAAGACAAGACTTTCACCAGGAAACAGGTGATCATGTCCTGGAGAAGTTAAGGGGAAAAGACAAGACTTTCACCAGGAAACAGGTGATCATGTCCTGGAGAAGTTAAGGAGGAATCACAAGACTTTCATCAGGGAACAGGTGATCATGTCCTGAAGAAGTTAAGGGGAAAAGACAAGACTTTCACCAGGAAACAGGTGATCATGTCCTGGAGAAGTTAAGGAGAAAGTTAAGGAGAAAAGACAAGACTTTCACCAGGAAACAGGTGATCATGTCCTGGAGAAGTTAAGGAGAAAGTTAAGGAGAAAATACAAGACTTTCACCAGGGAACAGGTGATCATGTCCTGAAGAAGTTAAGGAGAAAGCACAAGACTTTCACCCGGAAACAGGTGATCATGTCCTGAAGAAGTTAAGGGGAAAGTTAAGGAGAAATCACAAGACTTTCACCAGGAAACAGGTGATCATGTCCTGGAGAAGTTAAGGAGAAAGTTAAGGAGAAATCACAAGACTTTCATCAGGGAACAGGTGATCATGTCCTGGGAGTAAGGACGTAACTACGCTGTTCTAACCCAGTCCAAGATCTTCCTTCTAATTTTAACTAGCGCCTGAAGTTAACTTTTTACGGGGGTGTCTGTGGGTTTGTCCCGTCCTTGGCCACGCACCGTACCACACCGGGAGCGTCTCAGAGGGGGGGCGATTTGCAGCCCGACTCCCAGATATTATTGTCTCTACTTCGTACTTTACACAACAATCACGTGTTCATTTAGCTAGTATCTACCTTCCACTCCAAGCACTCTGAAATGCACTGTGTGTGTGTGTGTGTGTGTGTGTGTGTGTGTGTGTGTGTGTGTGTGTATGTGTGTGTGTGCTTGTTTTACTATATTCGTGGGGTTCAAAAACCGGGAGTCCAGTATACTTGTGGGGTCCGACCAGCCTTGTGGGCCCAAAATGCTGGCGCCCACAAGGTTAAAGGTCTGTTTGAGGGTTAAGACTTGGTTTTAGGATTAGGGTTAGAATTAGGTTATGGTTAGGGTGAGGGTAAGGGTTAAGGTTAGGCATCTAGTGGTGATGGTTAAGGTTAGGGTAAGGGGCTAGGGAACGCATTATGTCAATGACGGGTCCCCACAAAGATAGTGAGACGCACTATGTGTGTGTGTGTGTGTCTCTCCGTGCGCCTGATTGCGTGTCTCAAAGTGACAAATCACCACATTTTTAAGATTGGTTTAAAATTATTTAAGACCTAGAACACAATATTGATATTATTAATTAGAGATGCACCGATTACATCTTTCTAGGCCGATTCCGATTTCATCTTTTCTAACCACTTTACAGCACACACACATATCTATTTTCTATCTTTTCTTTAATAGATGTTAGAACAGATAATGGATCACTATGAAATAGAACTATATCAATGACTCCTGGTGTGGGACATTCACACACATCTAAAGGTCAATGTTAGAACCATTTCCTTCTCTTCACGTCCAATATCAACTAAAGAAATGTGATTTGGGTTGTTGGTGTGGTCCCTCCACGCCCTACTCTTTCCTTGCAGCTGTTGCATATTGCAGACTTGTTATCTTCTGCACACACGCTGAAGAACCCCAAACAGCTGACATGTTGCAGGTTAATTCACCAGGTTCCTACATGTGGGAGAATAGCGCCGACACGCCTTCACACCGCGAGCGGGTACGCCACACACGGCGGAGAAGTTGAGAGAAAGGAAGAAGAGAGCGTGCTGTGGCGTCCGTGTGTGCGTGCGTCCTTGAGAACTGTAACTGGTAGA
>CM042322.1:37842336-37844836 GCA_023566125.1 Zingel zingel | reverse complement strand
CCTTTGTGTGTGTGTGTGTACCTCTGTGTGTGTGTGTGTCTGTGTGCGTGCCTTTGTGTGTGTGTACCTCTGTGTGTGTGTGTGTGTCTGTGTGTCTGTGCGCGTGCCTTTGTGTGTGTACCTCTGTGTGTGTGTGTGTGTCTGTGTGCGTGCCTTTGTGTGTGTGCCTCTGTCTATGTGTGTGTGTGTGTGTGTGTGTGTGTCTGTGTGTGTGTGTGTGTCGTGCGTGTGTGTGTGTGTGTGTGTGTCTGTGT
The DNA here is from genome assembly GCA_023566125.1 of Zingel zingel. NCBI lineage: Eukaryota > Metazoa > Chordata > Actinopteri > Perciformes > Percidae > Zingel > Zingel zingel. The sequence goes on along the minus strand of CM042322.1, from coordinate 37,844,582 downwards.
GTGTCTGTCTGTCTGTCTGTCTGTCTGTCTGTGTGTGTGTGTGTGTGTCTGTGTGTGTCTGTCTGTCTGTCTGTCTGTCTGTCTGTCTGTCTGTCTGTGTGTGTGTGTGTGTGTGTGTGTCTGTAAAGTAATTGAATTCCATCGACTAAAATATCAGCGTATAAAATCAGACAGCAGACAGAAAACGCAAATACAAGCCACAAAAAATAATCTTCTGGCAGAAAGATGTCCACAGACGCTCCGCCGCTCACGCCGCCAAACGCCAAACGCCAAACGCCAACGTGTGATTTGGCAGCCGTTCCATCAGCTGTGATTCAGTCCAATGATCTGTGTTTGAACTCTGAAACAAGCTTAATCACAACGCCGGAGGCGAGCGTCAGTTCTTCCTCAAATCTCTCATTATTTGGCTGTTAACGAGGACAATGACAACACGAGTGCTCACGTTACTCTGTCTCAGTCTCCTACGCTCGGAGACTAACGGCGCTTTTCCATCACGCGGTACCTGCTCGACTGGCCTTTTTTGGTTTTCCATTACGAAAAGAAGTCCCTGGTACCTGCTAACAGGTACTTATGTAGTACCACCTCCGTGGAGGTCCCAGCGAGCTGAGGCGATACCAAAAGGTGAGGTGAAAGCGACAGACGGGGGGTCCTGAACTAACCCTATCTTTAACTAGTTCAGCCAGCTGTGTCTAAATGTGTCTTCTGGCATCAACACACCTTCCACGTTCTGTGTGTGTGACGTTAGGTCACGCCAGGTTACTGCGGCGCCGTTTGTTTCCAGTCCTGCGGAGGCTCCAGGCAGAGCTTTCTCCGTAGCCTACGTACACACACACACGGCCGGCTCCACGCACACACCAGCGCACAAGTATAACCATCAGGCCACTTCCATCGGCTACGGAGAAAGCTCTGCGTGGAGCCTCCACAGAACTGGAGAACAAGCTCAAGTGGTCTGATGGTTATACTTGTGCGCTGGGTGTGTGCGTGGAGCCGGCGTATAACGACCAGCCACGCTGAGGCCGGGGACTACAATCTGCAACGGAGAACGGACGCACAGCGTGGCGAGGAGAGTCTAGGCGAGTCGAGCAGGTACCATGTAATGGAAAAAACGCCTTAACTGTTTTAGGCTCAGTCTAAACATTTCACTGCTACCGTTTTACTGTACGTTCACACTGCCCGCCCGACTTGATCTGCAGAGAAGCTCTGGCCGGCCCGGTCAGGACGCTGGTCAGAAAGTTCGGGGAAGCTGTTTGAGGCTTTGGCCGCTCTGACGTAGCAGCGTTCAATGTTCAATCACGGAAAAAAGCTCAAGCAGCCCACTGCACGGCCAACACACACTAGAGACCTTTATAGATGACATATATAATGAAAGAATGTGTGTTGGTTGTTGGTGGCAAGCGGTGTCTGTTAGCAGTTAGCTCGCTCGTTAGCCGCTGACAACCGCAGCAGCGTGCAGGCAGAGCGAGCAGCCGCCAGCTGTTGATCCGTGCAGGACTTCACCCGTGAGAGGACTGTTAGAGACCATGTGACCTGTTCACCGTGAGAGGACTGTTAGAGACCATGTGACCTGTTCACCGTGAGAGGACTGTTAGAGACCATGTGACCTGTTCACCGTGAGAGGACTGTTAGAGACCATGTGACCTGTTCACCGTGAGAGGACTGTTAGAGACCATGTGACCTGTTCACCGTGAGAGGACTGTTAGAGACCATGTGACCTGTTCACCGTGAGAGGACCGTTAGAGACCATGTGACCTGTTCACCGTGAGAGGACCGTTAGAGACCATGTGACCTGTTCACCGTGAGAGGACCTGTTAGAGACCATGTGACCTGTTCACCGTGAGAGGACTGTTAGAGACCATGTGACCTGTTCACCGTGACAGGACTGTTAGAGACCATGTGACCTGTTTCACCCGTGACAGGACTGTTAGAGACCATGTGACCTGTTCACCGTGAGAGGACTGTTTAGAGACCATGTGACCTGTTCACCGTGAGAGAGGACTGTTAGAGACCATGTGACCTGTTCACCGTGGAGAGGACTGTTAGAGACCACAGGTCTGGCCGTGCAGTGGCTGCTCGAGCTTCCTCCTGATCGAACATTGAACGCTGCTACGTCAGAGCGGCCAAAGCCTCAAACAGCTTCCCCGAACTTTCTGACCAGCGTCCTCGACCAGCCGCCAGAGCTTCTTTGCAGCTCAAGTCGGCGGCGGTGTGTATGTACGGTTAGCCTTAGCTGTCCCAGAGTCCAGACT
>CM042322.1:37819358-37824358 GCA_023566125.1 Zingel zingel | reverse complement strand
CATTCATTAGCAGAATGCTAGCGTGTTATGGGCAACAACGGCTCAACCTGTAAGAAATCAAAAGGACATAAGTACTCGTTCATTCAACTTTCGACCTATAATCCATGTTGAACTTGCAGAAACTACAATCAAATCTGAGATTTCTCAACGACAATCAGGCGAAAGAGACAAATTTAGCCGTCTAACTCCATAGACTCCCATTCATTTAGCCGTCTAGCTCCATAGACTCCCATTCATTTAGCCATCTAGCTCCATAGACTCCTATTCATTTAGCCATCTAGCTCCATAGACTCCTATTCATTTAGACATCTAGCTCCATAGACTCCCATTCATTTAGCCGTCTAGCTCCATAGACTCCCATTCATTTAGCCGTTTAGCTCCATAGACTCCTATTCATTTAGCCGTCTAGCTCCATAGACTCCCATTCATTTAGCCATCTAGCTCCATAGACTCCTATTCATTTAGCCGTCTAGCTCCATAGACTCCCATTCATTTAGCCGTCTAGCTCCATAGACTCCTATTCATTTAGCCGTCTAGCTCCATAGACTCTTATTCATTTAGCCGTCTAGCTCCATAGACTCCTATTCATTTAGCCGTCTAGCTCCATAGACTCTTATTCATTTAGCCGTCTAGCTCCATAGACTCCCATTCATTTAGCCATCTAGCTCCATAGACTCCTATTCATTTAGCCATCTAGCTCCATAGACTCCTATTCATTTAGACATCTAGCTCCATAGACTCCCATTCATTTAGCCGTCTAGCTCCATAGACTCCCATTCATTTAGCCGTCTAGCTCCATAGACTCCCATTCATTTAGCCGTCTAGCTCCATAGACTCCCATTCATTTTGCACTGGACCGCGATCACCCCCAGTGGAACTCTGGTGGAACTGCAACCAAATTCGGTACAATGGGGCTGAATAGGGAGTGGAACGGCTTTCCGTAGACGGGCTTTGACCGTACTGTGAGCTCGTTCATTCTGGTGTCTGTGAACGGCACGCTCTCTCAGTTTAACTTCGTTCAATAGGGCGCCAGATTTCTATAGAGCCTTCCACGCCAAAACACGGCTAAGGGCGCTGACACACCAACCCAATTATCGGCCGTCGGACAGTCTGGCGAGGTCGGTGACTCAAGTCTGTTCGGTGTGTTCCGTGCCGTCGTCCGTCCGAGGAGCCGTCAGCCTTTATTTGGGCCGACCTGACATGCTCAGTCGGAGACAGGGCACCCGGAAATGACACAAGACAGGTGACACCAGGGCTGGGGAACAGGTGGAGCAGAAATGTCCAAAACTAGTGGTGTCAACAATAAGTGATTCGGCAATGCATCGCAATGCGGGGATATTCACGATTCAGCATCGATGCGGCAAAGTGCCATAATCAATTATGTCACTGTTTATTTTCTGGCCTTGAGTGGACAATAAAGTTGTGAAGTTTCAATTACTTCCGGGGGCAGAACAACAACAATCAAGATGGCTGAGGCGGAGGGAGATGACCGCGATAGACGGGTAATTAAAAACGCACCCAAAGCTTGGAAAGCCGACATCTGGGCACATTTCGGATTCTACGAAGTTAATTGGATATTGGATATTTGACATTCATGTTAAAGATACAGGAGAGTGATAATACACACATAGCAGCCAATACAATCTGTTGTTCAATATCTGACTGCTTGTCTTGCCTCATGACTGATGGAAAATGGGCCTTGTCTTGTGCAGTAGAATTTTGATGCATCGCAAAGCATCGTAGAATCGAAATGAATCGAATCGTTACCTGATCAATCGTAATCGAATCGACTTGTGAGGGCAGTGCCAATGCACACCCCTATCCAAAGCCACGACATGTAATATATAATAATAATTCCTTCAGTTTCATTAGGGCCTTCGCCGCTGTTGGCGCTCGGGCCCTAATAATAGAAATAGAAAATAATTACATATTTGGTTCAGGTTTTTAATGACATAATGCATTGTTACGTGGTGTTTGCATGGTGTTTCCTATTTTTCAGGCGGGAAGGCGTTCATGTTCCGCGTGCAGGACCTGCGGGACGGCGTGGTCGTCTACCATCACTCCGACAGCGACACTACCCGTGACCACATCGTCTTCCGTATCAGCGACGGGCGGCACAGCATTCGTCACAAGTTCCCCGTCAACATCCTGCCCAAAGACGACTCTCCGCCGTTCCTCATCAACAACGTGGCGTTGGAGGTGCAGGAGGGCGGCGCCGTGCAGCTGGAGGAGTTCACGCTACTCGCCGCCGACCTGGACTCCAGCGACGACTACATCCTGTACCAGCTGACCTCCGGCCCCCGGGCGGGGCAGCTGGTCCGGAAGACCTCAGCCCACGGGACAGGTGAGGGCAGATTCTCTAATAGGCTACGTTCAAACTGCAGGCAAAAGTGGCACAAATCTGATCTGAGGTCAAATTCTTTGACATATAGCAACTTTTTTTTTAACAGTAACGCAAATAGTTACTTTCCCCTGTAACGAGTTACTTTTATTATTGAGTAATTCAGTTACTAACTCAGTTACTTTTTGGAAGAAGTAGTGAGTAACTATACCTAATTCCCAACACTGGTGAACGTAGCCTTAGAGTTGATGCTTATCATCTCGTGTTGCAGCCGGTGGGTTGTAATGTTGTCGATGTGTTTGCAGGAGAGCAAGTGGACAGTTTCTTGCAGAGGGATCTGATCCAGGGTCAGATCTACTACCAGCACTCAGGAGAGGAGCAGTTTGAGGACTCGTTCGACTTCACGCTGTCTGACAGCCACCAGCCGCCCAACCTCTCCCAGACATACGTGAGTGTGAAAAAGTCTCCTTTCATTCAGTGGCGGTTCTAGACCGTTTCAAATGGAGGGGCCAGGCTGGGGACACATGCGATACTAGGGGTACCAAATATATTATATTATGTCCACGCTATTCTGCGACATGCACTCTACAATCACTGCTGATAGACGGCCTTTTGGACACGCTCTGAAACGGACGTAAACATATCACGCTATCGTAAATGTAGGCTAGAGCTGGGCAATATATGGATATTATATCGATATTGTGATATGAGACTAGCTCAGTTGGAGGCTGCTCAGTAACGCTCAGCCATCACCGGAAAAGAGCTTCTAACATCCTTCACTGGTCTCCGTCCAGAGACACGGGACCTGCTGGTCTATTCTTATATACAGTCTATGCTTTCATCAGATTAGAAAAGTCTCTTTCTGTCCCCCTGACCCTCTCCCTCCCCCCCCCCATCCAGACGGTGGTGGTCCATGTTTTCCCGGTGAAGGACCAGCTCCCGGTGGAAGTCTCCGGCAGCGTCCGCTCGCTGACGGTGAAGGAGACAGAGGTGGTGTACATCACTCAGACTCACCTCCACTTCACCGACAGAGAGCATCCAGACACAGACCTGACCTATGTCATCACAGAGCCCTGCTTCAGCCCGCTGCATCCTGGGTAAGTTCGGGCCAGACAGTGGTACACACAGTATACCCACTAAGAAAGCTCCAGGATTTCCATATACCCTCTTAAAAATACCCAATGACACGCAACAACATACTTTACATTATATTTTTGATATATTTTGAATTCCCATCTGTGTTCTTTTTCTTCTCATAGGCTATATAAAGGGATTGCAGCCATACATTGGTGCATTAAAGTGCCCAGATTATGAAAAAAAATCTCTTTTTCTGGGATTTCGGGGGGTATTTTGTGTCTCTGGTGCGTCCACACGCATACTAACTTTGAAAAAGACCATCCATGCTGTTCAGAGTGAGATCCGGTGTCTGAATGTGTCTTGCCTTCAGTCTCCGGGTGAGCTGGTCAACATCTGCACGGCTTTCTACGTCACTAGCCGAGACGAGGGGGCTAGGGGGCTAACCGTTAGCATGCTAGCTCGTCCTCAATGGCAAAACACTGCTACAACACACACTAGTTCACCCTGATCTCCAAAAGAACTACTTCCATGTCCCTGTTCTGCAGGTATTCACCACAAAGTTGGAAGTGCGCCCTCGTTTAGAAGAAGTCTCCCGGCTAATCCTGCCTTGTACTACTGAAGTTGGAGAAACAGCTAGCTAGCTCATGTAGTCCTTACCTAGCTACTGAGCATGTGGTCTTACCTAGCTACTGAGCATGTGGTCTTACCTAGCTACTGAGCATGTGGTCTTACCTAGCTACTGAGCATGTATTCCTTACCTAGCTACTGAGCATGTGGTCTTACCTAGCTACTGAGCGTGTGGTCTTACCTAGCTACTGAGCATGTGGTCTTACCTAGCTACTGAGCGTGTGGTCTTACCTAGCTACTGAGCATGTGGTCTTACCTAGCTACTGAGCATGTGGTCTTACCTAGCTACTGAGCATGTGATCTTACCTAGCTACTGAGCATGTGGTCTTACCTAGCTACTGAGCATGTGGTCTTACCTAGCTACTGAGCATGTATTCCTTACCTAGCTACTGAGCATGTGGTCTTACCTAGCTACTGAGCGTGTGGTCTTACCTAGCTACTGAGCATGTGGTCTTACCTAGCTACTGAGCGTGTGGTCTTACCTAGCTACTGAGCATGTGGTCTTACCTAGCTACTGAGCATGTGGTCTTACCTAGCTACTGAGCATGTGATCTTACCTAGCTACTGAGCATGTGGTCTTACCTAGCTACTGAGCATGTGATCTTACCTAGCTACTGAGCATGTGGTCTTACCTAGCTACTGAGCATGTGGTCTTACCTAGCTACTGAGCATGTGATCTTACCTAGCTACTGAGCATGTGGTCTTACCTAGCTACTGAGCATGTGGTCTTACCTAGCTACTGAGCATGTGGTCTTACCTAGCTACTGAGCATGTGGTCTTACCTAGCTACTGAGCATGTGATCTTACCTAGCTACTGAGCATGTGGTCTTACCTAGCTACCGAACATGTGATCTTAGCTACTGAGCATGTGGTCTTACCTAGCTACCGAGCATGTGGTCTTACCTAGCTACCGAGCATGTGGTCTTACCTAGCTACCGAGCATGTGGTCTTACCT
>CM042322.1:37789358-37801858 GCA_023566125.1 Zingel zingel | reverse complement strand
CAGTGGCATGTATCCGGTACTTCCGTATGCCAATTGCGATTGCGTGTGAACTGACACGTGTCACGTAGCCTCGCGATAAGACGCCACGTGGCTTTAGAAAGTGCCACGTGTATTTTAACGAAATCTTACGTTATAAGTTATATTTTAACGTTATATTTTAACGTTATAAGTTATATTTTACGTCTTACGGTGAAGAACTAAGTTATATTTTCACGTTATAAGTTATATTTTACGTCTTACGGTGAAGAACTAAGTTATATTGTAACGTTATAAGTTATATTTTACGTCTTACGGTGAAGAACTAAGATATATTTTCACGTTATAAGTTATATTTTCACGTTTTAAGTTATATTTTCACGTTATAAGTTATATTTTACGTCTCACGGTGAAGAACTAAGTTATATTGTAACGTTATAAGTTATATTTTACGTCTCACGGTGAAGAACTAAGTTATATTGTAACGTTATAAGTTATATTTTACGTCTCACGGTGAAGAACTAAGTTATATTGTAACGTTATGAGTTATATTTTACGTCTCACGGTGATGAACTAAGTTATATTGTAACGTTATGAGTTATATTTTACGTCTTACGGTGAAGAACTAAGTTATATTGTCACGTTATAAGTTATATTTTACGTCTTACGGTGAAGAACTAAGTTATATTGTAACGTTATAAGTTATATTTTACGTCTCATGGTGAAGAACTAAGTTATATTGTAACATTATAAGTTATATTTTACGTCTTACGGTGAAGAACTAAGTTATATTTTCACGTTATAAGTTATATTTTACGTCTTACGGTGAAGAACTAAGATATATTTTCACGTTATAAGTTATATTTTCACGTTTTAAGTTATATTTTCACGTTATAAGTTATATTTTACGTCTCACGGTGAAGAACTAAGTTATATTGTAACGTTATAAGTTATATTTTACGTCTCACGGTGAAGAACTAAGTTATATTGTCACGTTATAAGTTATATTTTACGTCTCACGGTGAAGAACTAAGTTATATTGTAACGTTATAAGTTATATTTTACGTCTCACGGTGAAGAACTAAGTTATATTGTAACGTTATGAGTTATATTTTACGTCTCACGGTGATGAACTAAGTTATATTGTAACGTTATGAGTTATATTTTACGTCTCACAGTGAAGAACTAAGTTATATTGTAACGTTATAAGTTATATTTTACGTCTCACGGTGAAGAACTAAGTTATATTGTAACATTATAAGTTATATTTTTTACGTCTCACGGTGAAGAACTAAGTTATATTTTCACGTTATAAGTTATATTTTACGTCTCACGGTGAAGAACTAAGTTATATTGTCACGTTATAAGTTATATTTTACGTCTCACGGTGAAGAACTAAGTTATATTGTCACGTTATAAGTTATATTTTACGTCTTACGGTGAAGAACTAAGTTATATTGTCACGTTATAAGTTATATTTTACGTCTCACGGTGAAGAACTAAGTTATATTGTCACGTTATAAGTTATATTTTACATCTTACAGTGAAGAACTAAGTTATATTGTGACGTTATAAGTTATATTTTACATCTTACAGTGAAGAACTAAGTTATATTGTAACGGTATAAGTTATATTTTACATCTCACGGTGAAGAACTAAGTTATATTGTAACGTTATAAGTTATATTTTACATCTCACGGTGAAGAACTAAGTCATATTTTCACGTTATAAGTTATATTTTACATCTTACAGTGAAGAACTAAGTTATATTTTCACGTTATAAGTTATATTTTACGTCTCACGGTGAAGAACTAAGTTATATTGTAACGTTATAAGTTATATTGTACGTCTTACGATGAAGAACTAAGTTATATTGTAACGTTATAAGTTATATTGTACGTCTCACGGTGAAGAACTAAGTTATATTGTCACGTTATAAGTTATATTTTACATCTTACAGTGAAGAACTAAGTTATATTGTCACGTTATAAGTTATATTTTACGTCTCACGGTGAAGAACTAAGTTATATTGTCACGTTATAAGTTATATTGTACGTCTTACGATGAAGAACTAAGTTATATTGTAACGTTATAAGTTATATTTTACGTCTTACGGTGAAGAACTAAGTTATATTGTAACGTTATAAGTTATATTTTACGTCTCACGGTGAAGAACTAAGTTATATTGTAACGTTATAAGTTATATTTTACGTCTCACGGTGAAGAACTAAGTCATATTGTAACGTTATAAGTTATATTTTACGTCTCACAGTGAAGAACTAAGTTATATTGTCACGTTATAAGTCATATTTTACGTCTTACAGTGAAGAACTAAGTTATATTGTAACGTTATAAGTTATATTTTACGTCTTACAGTGAAGAACTAAGTTATATTGTCACGTTATAAGTTATATTTTACGTCTCACGGTGAAGAACTAAGTTATATTGTCACGTTATAAGTTATATTTTACGTCTTACAGTGAAGAACTAAGTTATATTGTCACGTTATAAGTTATATTTTACGTCTCACGGTGAAGAACTAAGTTATATTGTCACGTTATAAGTTATATTTTACGTCTCACGGTGAATAACTAAGTTATATTGTAACGTTATAAGTTATATTTTACGTCTTACGGTGAATAACTAAGTTATATTGTAACGTTATAAGTTATATTTTACGTCTTACGGTGAAGAACTAAGTTATATTGTCACGTTATAAGTTATATTTTACGTCTCACGGTGAAGAACTAAGTTATATTGTAACGTTATAAGTTATATTTTACGTCTTACGGTGAAGAACTAAGTTATATTGTAACGTTATAAGTTATATTTTACGTCTCACGGTGAAGAACTAAGTTATATTGTCACGTTATAAGTTATATTTTACGTCTCACGGTGAAGAACTAAGTTATATTGTCACGTTATAAGTTATATTTTACGTCTTACGGTGAATAACTAAGTTATATTGTAACGTTATAAGTTATATTTTACGTCTTACGGTGAAGAACTAAGTTATATTGTCACGTTATAAGTTATATTTTACGTCTCACGGTGAAGAACTAAGTTATATTGTCACGTTATAAGTTATATTTTACATCTTACAGTGAAGAACTAAGTTATATTTTCACGTTATAAGTTATATTTTACGTCTTACGGTGAAGAACTAAGTTATATTGTAACGTTATAAGTTATATTTTACGTCTCACGGTGAAGAACTAAGTTATAGTGTCACGTTATAAGTTATATATTACGTCTTACGGTGAAGAACTAAGTTATATTGTCACGTTATAAGTTATATTTTACGTCTTACGGTGAAGAACTAAGTTATATTGTAACGTTATGAGTTATATTTTACGTCTTACGGTGAAGAACTAAGTTATATTGTAACGTTATAAGTTATATTGTACGTCTTACGGTGAAGAACTAAGTTATATTGTCACGTTATAAGTTATATTTTACGTCTCACGGTGAAGAACTAAGTTATATTGTCACGTTATAAGTTATATTTTACATCTTACAGTGAAGAACTAAGTTATATTGTGACGTTATAAGTTATATTTTACATCTTACAGTGAAGAACTAAGTTATATTGTCACGTTATAAGTCATATTTTACGTCTTACAGTGAAGAACTAAGTTATATTGTAACGGTATAAGTTATATTTTACGTCTTACGGTGAAGAACTAAGTTATATTGTAACGTTATAAGTTATATTTTACGTCTCACGGTGAAGAACTAAGTTATATTTTCACGTTATAAGTTATATTTTACGTCTCACGGTGAAGAACTAAGTTATATTGTCACGTTATAAGTTATATTTTACGTCTCACGGTGAAGAACTAAGTTATATTGTCACGTTATAAGTTATATTTTACGTCTTACGGTGAAGAACTAAGTTATATTGTAACGTTATGAGTTATATTTTACGTCTCACGATGAAGAACTAAGTTATATTGTAACGTTATAAGTTATATTTTACGTCTTACGGTGAAGAACTAAGTTATATTGTAACGTTATGAGTTATATTTTACGTCTTACGGTGAAGAACTAAGTTATATTGTCACGTTATAAGTTATATTTTACGTCTCACGGTGAAGAACTAAGTCATATTGTAACGTTATAAGTTATATTTTACGTCTTACGGTGAAGAACTAAGTTATATTGTCACGTTATAAGTCATATTTTACGTCTTACGGTGAAGAACTAAGTTATATTGTAACGTTATAAGTTATATTTTACGTCTCACGGTGAAGAACAAAGTTATATTGTCACGTTATAAGTCATATTTTACGTCTTACGGTGAAGAACTAAGTTATATTGTAACGTTATAAGTTATATTTTACGTCTCACGGTGAAGAACAAAGTTATATTGTCACGTTATAAGTTATATTTTACGTCTTACGGTAAAGGACATGCCACTTCCGGTGGCACATGCCCCTTAAAAATCGTACTCCTAAGTGTGGAAGGGATGTGTATCAGATTCAGGTTCAAGTTACTTAATTTTTACCCGTAGGTAATTTGTTGTGCATTTAAAAACATACAATGGGACAATACATAAAACTGTTAAAGTGCTCCAGTGTTAACGGAGAAATCCGGTTGTGGAGGCATGTTGTAAAGATTGCCTTTGTGCCTCTTAAAGTGCTCATATTATGCTCATTTTTGGGTTCATAATTGTATTTAGAGGTTGTATCAGAACAGGTTTACATGGTTTAATTTTCAAAATACACCATATTTTTGTTGTACTGCTCATTGCTGCAGCTCCTCTTTTCACCCTGTGTTCAGGTCTCTGTTTTAGCTCCAGAGTGAGACCTCTCACTGCTATAACATCTTTGTTGGCAGTCGCACATGCTCAGTAGCTAGGTAAGACCACATGCTCAGTAGCTAGGTAAGATCACATGCTCAGTAGCTAGGTAAGACCACATGCTCAGTAGCTAGGTAAGACCACATGCTCAGTAGCTAGGTAAGGCCACATGCTCAGTAGCTAGGTAAGGCCACATGCTCAGTAGCTAGGTAAGACCACATGCTCAGTAGCTAGGTAAGACCACATGCTCAGTAGCTAGGTAAGACCACATGCTCAGTAGCTAGGTAAGACCACATGCTCAGTAGCTAGGTAAGGACTACATGCTCAGTAGCTAGGTAAGGTCACATGCTCACTAGCTAGGTAAGACCACATGCTCAGTAGCTAGGTAAGGTCACATGCTCACTAGCTAGGTAAGACCACATGCTCAGTAGCTAGGTAAGGACTACATGCTCAGTAGCTAGGTAAGACCACATGCTCAGTAGCTAGGTAAGACCACACGCTCAGTAGCAAGGACAGTATAGTACGTGTGTGTATGCAATGACAGTATAGTACGTGTGTGTATGTAGGGACAGTATATTACCTGTGTGTATGTAGGGACAGTATATTACCTGTGTGTATGTAGGGACAGTATAGTACGTGTGTGTATGTAGGGACAGTATATTACCTGTGTGTATGCAAGGACAGTATATTACCTGTGTGTATGTAGGGACAGTATAGTACGTGTGTGTATGTAGGGACAGTATATTACCTGTGTGTATGTAGGGACAGTATATTACCTGTGTGTATGTAGGGACAGTATATTACCTGTGTGTATGTAGGGACAGTATAGTACGTGTGTGTATGTAGGGACAGTATAGTGCGTGTGTGTATGCAAGGACAGTATAGTACGTGTGTGTATGCAATGACAGTATAGTACGTGTGTGTATGTAGGGACAGTATATTACGTGTGTGTATGTAGGGACAGTATATTACCTGTGTGTATGTAGGGACAGTATAGTACCTGTGTGTATGTAGGGACAGTATATTACCTGTGTGTATGTAGGGACAGTATATTACCTGTGTGTATGTAGGGACAGTATAGTACCTGTGTGTATGTAGGGACAGTATATTACCTGTGTGTATGTAGGGACAGTATATTACCTGTGTGTATGTAGGGACAGTATATTACCTGTGTGTATGTAGGGACAGTATATTACCTGTGTGTATGTAGGGACAGTATATTACCTGTGTGTATGTAGGGACAGTATAGTACCTGTGTGTATGTAGGGACAGTATATTACCTGTGTGTATGTAGGGACAGTATAGTACCTGTGTGTATGTAGGGACAGTATATTACCTGTGTGTATGTAGGGACAGTATAGTACCAGTGTGTACTTACAGTTTGTAAATGATTCTGTGTATATATCTTCTCTGCTTTTAGGGTCAAAACAAATGAATGAAAGAAACAAAAATGGAAAGATGGAAAGATCAGAGAAGCGCTGCATTCATAACTGAATCTATATCCCCCCTCTCCTCCTCCTCTTCCTCACTCTGCAGGCATGAAGATCGTGTACATGCACGATGACACAGAAACCCTGAAGGACGCCGTGGCTCTGCGGCTGACAGATGGCGTCCACACAGTCCAGGGGACGGCTCAGGTCACGGTGCTGCCGGTCAACGACCAGAAGCCACGACTGCTCAAGTACACGCAGACACACACACACGCACACGCATGCACACGCACACACACAGACACGCATGCACACGCACACACACAGACACGCATGCACACGCACAGACACACAGACACACAGACACACACACACACACACACACACACAAACAGAAACACACATGCACAAACACACACAGAGACAAACACACACATGCTCAGGTACACACAGACACACGCACGCACACACATGTACACACACACACACACACACACACACACACACACACACACACAAACAGAGACAAACACACATGCTCAGGTACACACAGACACACACGCACGCACACACACACGCACACACACAAACAGAAACAAACACACATGCTCAGGTACACACACACACACACACACACACACACACACACACACACACGCATGCACACAGATGTGAGGATTTAGTGCTTAACGCTTGTTAATATGATATTACTGGAAATATGGGACTGTGTGAGGTTTTAGGTCAGGGTCAGAGATTATTGAACGGCCGACAGATGCAGAGGTCTGAGCTCCGTAATGATAGCTGCTACGGTGGACATTTCATATCATGTGTTTAAATATCAGGTATGACTGGTTGGATTTTTGGTTGAATGTGGACCTCGGGCTGCAACTAACGATTATTTCCAAGTCGATTAATGTGTGGATTGTGTTCTGATGAATGGATGAGTTGTTTGGTCTATAAAATGTGGGTCAGTGGTTCCCAAAAAGCCCAAGATGACGTCATCTATTCTCGTTTTGTCCACAACTCAAAGATATTCAGTTCCCTGTCCCAGAGGAGAGAAGATATTCACATTTAACGAGCTGGGAACAGAGATGTTTGACTGTGACTGAATGACTGTTTTTACATAAAAAAAATGACTGAAAGTAGTTCTACACTTTATGTAAGTCTATAAGTAAGTTTGTAAGGAGGGAAGGAAAGAAGAAAGAAGGATATATCTCTCTCTTTCTCTCTCCATTTGTCTCTCTCCCTCTCCTCCCCCCTCTCTCTCTCTCTCTGTCTCTCTCTCTCTCTCTCTCTGTCTCTCTCTCTCTCTCTCTCTGTCTCTCTCTCTCTCTCACTCCCTCTCCTCCCCTCTCTCTCTCTCTCTCTGTCTCTCTCTCTCTCTCTCTCTCACTCCCTCTCCTCCCCTCTCTCTCTCTCTCTCTCTGTCTCTCTCTCTCTCACTCCCTCTCCTCCCCTCTCTCTCTCTCCCTCTCTCTCCCTCTCTCACCCTCTCTCTCTCTCTCTCTCTCCCTCTCTCTCTCTCTCTCTCTCTCTCTCTCTCTCACCTCTCCTCCCCTCTCTCTCTCTCTCTGTCTCTCTCTCTCTGTCTCTCTCCCTCTCCTCCCCTCTCTCTCTCTCTGTCTCTCTCCCTCTCCTCCCCTCTCTCTCTCCCTCTCTCTCTCTCTCTGTCTCTCTCTCTCCCTCTCTCTCTCTCTCTGTCTCTCTCTCTCCCTCTCTCTCTCTGATTAGTAGTGTGGTCTCTAAAATGTCTATAAGTAAGTTTGTAAGGAGGGAATGAAAGAAAGAAAGAAAGAAGGTACGTAGGGAAGAAAGGAGGTACGGATGGACAGGAAAGGGAAGGAAGAATAAATAAGGGAGGATGGGAAAATGAAAGGCAGAAAAGAAGACGGAAGAAAGTAAGTACGTAGGAAAGGAGGAAGGGAAGGAAAGAAATGCAGAGAAGGAAGGAAGGATGAAAGGAAGGAAGGGGGATTCAGTTCCCTGTCCCAGAGGAGAGAAGAAACTAGAAAATATTCACATTTAACCAGCTGGAAGCAGAGAAGTTGACCCGTTTTTACATCAAAAATGACTCAAAACGGTTCATCAAAGTAGTTGCAGATTATTAAGGCCGGCTACACACTGCCTGCGTGGCGTGAGCGTGTCGGCTGCGTGGCGTGAGCGTGTCGGCTGCGTGGCGTGAGCGTGTCGGCTGCGTGGCGTGAGCGTGTCGGCTGCGTGGCGTGAGCGTGTCGGCTGCGTGGCGTGAGCGTGTCGGCTGCGTGGCGTGAGCGTGTCGGCTGCGTGGCGTGTCCGTTTTGCTTCCATGTTAACAGGTTAGAGCGTGCACACTGCCTGCGTGACACGCACGTCTCAGGCACCGAAAACGTGTGCATGCTAGAAATAGAACCGACGCCACGCGAGCGTGTTGGAAGCGTTTCCAGACAAAATAGAACAGGAAAAGATGTTTATACGTCATTTAGACACTAATACATATTAATAAATGACATGTTGATGTTTGAAAGTCTCGAGGTTTTGATATAAATGTAATTTAAAAAAGAAATTCAAATATTGCACCAGCTGTCAATACGAACGAGATATTCTGGAGCCTAATTTGCCGTCAATACTGCCGACGTTGTGTTTGCTGTAATCAGATCAGTATATATGTATATGTACAGACAAGGCTAGCAGCGCCGCGCCAGACACGTTTCTGGTGTGCAAAGTCGTAGAAAACGCCACGCAGCCGCCACGCAGCCAGTGTTTAGCCGGCCTAATGAGTCAAAGACGTTTTACATTTTGCATTTCACAACGTCTGACTTTTGAATCACCTGTTTGATGTCGAGGATAATCAGAAGAGTCGGCTGCAGTGAAAGAAGCTCAGCAGGAGGGGACGAGGGGAGGGGAGGGGAGGGGAGGGGGACAGACGGGGGAGGAACCTCTGTGTGCACATGTGGCCGGTCTCTTTGCTTGAGTGGGTGTCTGCAGAAATCTGTTACCCTCCTCCTCCTTTTCCTCCTCCTCCACCCATAATATTTTAATTTGAACGAGTGATTAGGAATTTGCATCCTTCGCTGGGTTCCCCGTTGTGTCCCTTCACCCCCTCACGCTCGCCCTTCACCCCGGGGCGTAGGCAGTTTAGGGCAGGCAAATGCTACGGGCACAGCCCATCTTTAAGCGTAAAGAAAAGATCAGATTCAACTTTATTGTTATTGTGCAGAGTACAAGTACAAAGACAGCGAAATACAGTTTGTGTCCAACCAGAAGTGGAAAAAAATAAGCAGAAAAGTGCAACGTGATATACAAGTATAGACAGGTGGTGCATAGACAGGACAAGACATATGTTGCAGTGTTATAAGAGCAGAATAAACATGGCTATGTAATATGAACAGTGTATGAACAACATGTACAGATATGTGCAATGTGCAAAGTTAATAGATTATTAAAAAGAAATGTCAATAAAACAACAAAAGCTATGAATAAAGGGTAAAAAAAGTCACAAAAAA
This sequence comes from Zingel zingel, assembly GCA_023566125.1. Lineage (NCBI taxonomy): Eukaryota > Metazoa > Chordata > Actinopteri > Perciformes > Percidae > Zingel > Zingel zingel. The sequence continues at coordinate 37,792,169 of CM042322.1, read as the reverse complement.
ATCTGGAAAAGCAACAAAAACGTTGATAAAGCGTCAAAAATGTGGAAGAACAAAACAAAAAAAAGACAAACACATGGAAGAAAGCAGCAACAATTGCAACAAAGCGACAAAAATGTTGATGAGAACATCTTAAACATGAACAACGGTGACAAAAACATGGACGAAAGCATCAAAAATGTTGAAAAAAGTGTCAAAAACAAAAGAGACATTCTCCCTCCAAATCGTGCCTATAGGTCAGGGGTTCCCAACCTTTTTTCCTTGCCCCCCCCCTACTTATGTCTAAGAAAAGCTGAGCCCCCCCTCCGAAATCAAATTTGAGGTAACTCTCGAGATAGAGCCTCACTTTCTTTGTTGATACAGAGGAGTTATCAGCAGCTAGCAGCTAATAGCTAACAGCTAGCAGCTAGCAGCTACCAGCTAGCAGCTAGCAGCTGACCTGATGACAGCGAGGGTCCCAGGTTAAGAGGTCCCGGAGGTTTAGGGTCCCAGGTTAAGAGGTCCCGGAGGTTTAGGGTCCCAGGTTAAGAGGTCCCGGAGGTTTAGGGTCCCAGGTTAAGAGGTCCCGGAGGGTTAGGGTCCCAGGTTAAGAGGTCCTGGAGGTTTAGGGTCCCAGGTTAAGAGGTCCCGGAGGTTTAGGGCCCCAGGTTAAGAGGTCCCGGGGGTTTAGGGTCCCAGGTTAAGAGGTCCCGGAGGTTTAGGGCCCCAGGTTAAGAGATCCCGGAGGTTTAGGGCTCCAGGTTAAGATGTCCCGGAGGTTTAGGGCCCCAGGTTAAGAGGTCCCGGAGGTTTAGGGCCCCAGGTTAAGATGTCCCGGAGGTTTAGGGTCCCAGGTTAAGAGGTCCCGGACGTTGATACAGAGCAGTTATCAGCACTTTTACGTTTCTCTGCTATGTTTCATTCATAAAATAGTGATGCCGTGGCGGCAGGAAAGACAAGGATGATAGCAGCTAGCAGCTAACAGCTAACAGCTAACAGCTAACAGCTAGCAGCTAGCAGCTGACCTGATGACAGCAGGGTCCCAGGTTAAGAGGTCCCGGACGTTTGGCCTACTAAGTAGCCTGCCTACATTTTTAAGTGAGAACAAAAATATATAGTTTTTATACAGACGTTTGTACACATTATATATTCTAGTGTATTATCATAATTTGTTTAACATGTGCAAATATTTTTTTAAAGACTTGCACACCCCCTGTGATCGGGGACCCCCCTGAGGGGGTTGGGAACCACTGCAATAGGGCACCAGATTGTTTTTTCGTGTCTGCTCTGCCCTCGCCCTCGCCCACGCCCACGCGTGCTGTCCCCAGATCAGCTGTCGGGGTGCGTGGGTGCGTTGGCGACGGCCGAGCCGGTGCTGTAAAGCCGCCGAGGCAGAAGTAACGCTCAGACTTGGCAGATGCCGCGGCCTCCTTGTCTTGTTTCTGCGTTCCTGCAAGGATGGACGGCGTCCTCTCCTGCGTGGATGTTAGTTCCGAGTGAGGAAGCAGCCAGACGCTTTCTGATGTTCACTCCCCCCCCCCCCCCTCCCCCCTCAACCCCCCCCCCATCCCAAATCAAACACCACCTCCCAGATCTCCATGATCCCGCTGGAATAAACCTGCTGTCTGCTTGTGCAGAGTTCTGCCTCTGTTTGTGGGACAATATTTGGGTTTTTTTTTAACCGAATTGCCCCGAAATAACACAAATCGTTCCATAACACGCTCTCCACGAGTGAAATTAAGGATTAGGATCTCTATTTTCTTAGAATTGTGGGTGTTGTATTCAATTAATTAGCATTATCATGACTTAACCTTGACATATCTGTGATTATCCGTTACCTTCGTTCCTCTGATCTTAACCATCAGTCCAAATCATTCATCATTTCTGCTCTTTTCTTACACACAAAAATGAGGTATACTTTCTTATAAATGAGGTTTATTGACCTTTAATTCCAGAAAACACAATTAGTGTAAAAGTAGTGTGAGTTGGTTGGTTCTAGTGGTGAAGATACCGGTGGTAATGGGAATAAATAGTGCCAAAACATTGAAATAAGCATCAAAAAGGTGAAAAACGCAGAGGAGGACAACACAAGGGTTAAGCACCTTAACTTAAAGTGTTACTTCTACAACTTACAGTGAACACGTTGTAATCATCGAGTACGTTTACATGCATAACAATCTTCCATTATTATTCAGAATATGACAATATTCAATACAATATTTGATACGCTTCATGTAAACAAAATATTCTGTTTGGATATTCAGAATAAGGCTTTTTCCGAATATAGCATTGTCCGATTAAGACATGTGGGATATTCCGGTATTATTCAGGTCTTAGAGGCAATCTTTGGACATATATATATATATATATATATATATATATATATATATATATATATATATATATATATATATATATATATATATATATATATATATATATATATATATATATATATAGAGAGAGAGAGAGAGAGAGAGAGAGAGAGAGAGAGAAGAGAGAGAGAGAGAGAGAGAGAGAGAGAGAGAGAGAGAGGGAAAGAGAGAGGGAGAAAGAGAGAGACAGAAAAAGAGAGAGAGAGAGAGAGAGAGAGAGAGGGAAAGAGAGAGGGAGAGAGGGAGAGAGAGGGAGAGAGAGAGATAGAGACACAGAGAGAGAGAGAGAGAGGGAGACAGAGAGGGAAAGAGAGAGGGAGAGAGGGAGAGAGAGAGGGAAAGAGAGAGGGAGAAAGAGAGATACAGAAAAAGAGAGAGAGAGAGAGAGAGAGATACAGAAAAAGAGAGAGAGAGAGAGACAGAGAGAGAGAGAGAGAGAGAGGGAGAGAGAGAGAGAGAC
>CM042322.1:37778846-37781346 GCA_023566125.1 Zingel zingel | reverse complement strand
GTTATTGGGTACGATTGGACCCAATCGTTAGCCTATTTTTACAAAAACGTCTGCTACGGAGCCATAACGTGAGCTACAAGGTAATGGAGCCTTTTATACATTGTCGTGTTTCTTTAGAAATCAACAACGGACAAATAGAGTCTTTAAACGCTTCAGATGTAAAGTTATTCTCTGTCAAAGTGACGTCAGAATGAATGGCAGTCAATGGGATGCTAACGGGAGGTGATGGCTTGGTAGCATCAAAATGGCGCCATAGGAGGTTCGAGCTCTGAAGCGAAGCTCACCCCCTTGATTTCAACTGCCAGTGTGAAGGCGGCGTCAGACACCTCCTACCAAGATCCTGGGTCTGTCCGAGGTTTCTCCCTAAAAAGAAGTTTTTCCTCACCACTGTCGCACTAAATGCTTGCTCTTGGGTCAATTACTGGAATTGTTGGGTCTTTGTAAATGATAGAGTGTGGTCTAGACCAGGTTTTTTTTAAAACTTTGTGTGTGCGGACCACTATCATATACTGTAATCAAGAATTTTCGCAGACCACCTCATAATACACATAATAAAATATGTCTACACACAGTCCTACCTGAATTAATCCCCACCTCTTAATTAATAGGCCTACCAGCACTAGAACTAGAACTGGTCATCTCAGCAGTAAAACAGGCTCGTTAAAAGAAAGTTTACTGCACACAACGGCTGCCACATATTTTATTTATTTATTTATTTACTCCAGCACCCGAGGGCATGATCAGGTTCATTTGAACAACAGGCTTCTTTCCATAGCAATGAATATATACAGTAAAAAAACACTTGGATATAGTCAACATTTAAAAACTTTGGCGATTTTAGGGTTAGGGTTAGGGGTTAGGGTTAGGGTGAGGGGTTAGGGTTAGGGTTAGGGGTTTGGGTTGGGGTTAGGGTTAGGGGTTAGGGTTAGGGTGAGGGGTTAGGGTTAGGGTTAGGGGTTAGGGTTAGGTTGAGGGGTTAGGGTTAGGGTTAGGGGTTAGGGTTAAGGGTTTGGGTTGGGGTTAGGGTTAGGGGTTAGGGTTAGGGGTTAGGGTTAGGGGTTTGGGTTGGGGTTAGGGTTAGGGGTTAGGGTTAGGGTGAGGGGTTAGGGTTAGGGTTAGGGGTTAGGGTTAGGGTGAGGGGTTAGGGTTAGGGGTTAGGGTTAGGGGTTTGGGTTGGGGTTAGGGTTAGGGTTAGGGGTTAGGGTTAGGGTGAGGGGTTAGGGTTAGGGTTAGGGTTAGGGGTTAGGGTTAGGGTGAGGGGTTAGGGTTAGGGTTAGGGGTTAGGGTTAGGGGTTTGGGTTGGGGTTAGGGGTTAGGGTTAGGGTGAGGGGTTAGGGTTAGGGGTTAGGGTTAGGGTTAGGGGTTAGGGTTAGGGTGAGGGGTTAGGGTTAGGGGTTAGGGTTAGGGGTTTGGGTTGGGGTTAGGGTTAGGGTTAGGGGTTAGGGTTAGGGTGAGGGGTTAGGGTTAGGGTTAGGGGTTAGGGTTAGGGTGAGGGGTTAGGGTTAGGGTTAGGGGTTAGGGTTAGGGGTTTGGGTTGGGGTTAGGGGTTAGGGTTAGGGTGAGGGGTTAGGGTTAGGGGTTTGGGTTGGGGTTTGGGTTGGGGTTAGGGGTTAGGTGTGTTCGGATCCCAGTAGCCTCCCCAAGCGTCCAACGACTACGTAGTTGAAATGGAGACTAAAGGTATGCTCGGGCCGACGCATGTCACTCAGAGTTTCCCCCTCTAAAGACCGTTGTACCCAATAAATGAATAGCGCTGAATCCTTTGTCTAAAGGAGGGATAGAGAAAAGGAGAGAGGTGAGGTCTTCCTGCTGGAGGAGGAAGACCCATCCCTCTGTCTGGAGGAGGTGGGGGAGAGGAAGACCCATCCCTCTGTCTGGAGGAGGTGGGGGAGAGGAAGACCCATCCCTCTGTCTGGAGGAGGTGGGGGAGAGGAAGACCCATCCCTCTGTCTGGAGGAGGTGGGGGAGAGGAAGACCCATCCCTCTGTCTGGAGGAGGTGGGGGAAAGGAAGACCCATCCCTCGGTCTGGAGGAGGTGAGGGAGAGGAAGACCCATCCCTCTGTCTGGAGGAGGTGGGGGAGATGAAGACCCATCCCTCTGTCTGGAGGAGGTGGGGGAGATGAAGACCCATCCCTCTGTCTAGAGGAGGTGGGGGAGAGGAAGACCCATCCCTCTGTCTGGAGGAGGTGGGGGAGAGGAAGACCCATCCCTCTGTCTGGAGGAGGTGGGGGAGAGGAAGACCCATCCCTCTGTCTGGAGGAGGTGGGGGAGAGGAAGACCCATCCCTCTGTCTGGAGGAGGTGGGGGAGAGGAAGATGGGTTAGGGTTAGGGGTTAGGGTTAGGGTTAGGGTTAGGGGTTAGGGTTAGGGTTAGGGCCGAGCGCCACTAGCTTATTTTAGTAATCAATTACATTTAAATTATATATCAATATAAATATTCTTAACTTTTATGGGAGGGTTAGGGTTAGGGGTTGTCTCCTGTGCAGGACATGACATAAG
>CM042322.1:37693846-37768846 GCA_023566125.1 Zingel zingel | reverse complement strand
GACAAAAAAAGTGGAAAAAAACGTAGAAAAAGTGACAAAAAGATCGGGAATAGTGACTAAAGAAAAAAACATTTAAAGATTTTTTGAAATCTTTGAAATCAAATCATGGATGTGATAGTGAGAGTGGATAGACCGGAGAGGGAGAGAGGAGAGGACACGCAGCAAAGGGCTGCAGGTCGGATTCTAACCCGTGCCGCTGCAAAGGACTCCGTCTAAATGGGGCGCACGCTCCTACTGGGCGAGCTAGAGGCCGCCCCTTAATTTAAATTTTGACCCAGAAAAACAAAAAGTCGACGGGAAGACAACACAAGGGTTAGAAAGGTCTTAAAAAGGTCTTAAATGTTTTCTGCAGGAACCCTGTTTAAAAAGCAAAGAAATCTACTTTAAAACTGTTTAAAAAGTACATTAAAAATCCTTTCATTAATAAAAATACACTTCTGTTGTCAATGGGTCCAATTTGACCCATTTTCTATATCAGAAATTTGGGTTTCTTTCAACCAAACTGTCCAAAAACATAACGTGGATGGTTCCCTACAACCGTTACGCTTCACAAGTCAAATGATCAGTTCACCACTTTCATTGAATTTGGGAGTTTTATTCAATTTTATAGCGTTTGCAAAAAGATTATTGGAAAAAATCAACATTTTTTTTAAAAAAGGGCAGTAAAATAAACAAAAACATCGGAAGTTTGTGACAAAATAATTGTAAAAAAGGGCCAAAAAGTCGAAAAAAAAAAGTGAGATAATCATCAAGGAATAACTTCGGGAAAAAGTGAGGAATATTTTGGAAAAAAGTGACAAAAACGTCACCGAGAAAAGTTTTAATAAATAATATAACACTAAAAATCCTTTTATTAAGTAAAAATACACTTCTGTTGTCTAAAATGTCCGGTTCTAAAAAAAAGGGCAGAAAAATCGACACAACATCGACAATAACATCGGAAATTTGTGACAAAATAATTGGAAAAAAGGGCCAAAAAGTCAACGAAAAAAGTTTTAATTTGAAATTTTGACGCAGAAATGGGAAGACAACACAAGGGTTAAAGGTCTTACTGTTTGTGTCTCAGACAGAGGAAATAGATATTTCTCTGTCTGTTCATCTCACTTAAATTGGGATTATCAAGCAGACAAACTGACCAACACATAAATAATAACGGATCCATACTCGGCGTTCCATACCCACCCTTACATTCATGTAGGTTTAGTTTTATAAATGTGTATGATTTGATGAAATTCTGTGATTATTCAACTGTTTTATATTTTGATTTTGAGCTGCAAGTTTGAGTTTATTAAATCAGATGTTCATTAGTCCATCAGCCCGTCATTCAGTCGGTCCACTGACAGAAGATGAATGTGTATTTCATGTAAAAAAGGAGCCTGTGTAATAGTTGAGATGTTGAGTTTTCCCTTCTTTAAACATGACAAGAGCGACACCCAGTGGAGGAAACACAGAACTGCACCTCTCTGTTTATTTCCTTCTGTTTGACTCTTACTAACTCTAATCTCCTAACCCTTACGGTGCATCTCCTAACCCTTACGGTGCATCTCCTAACACTTACAGTGCATCTCCTAACCCTTACAGTGCATCTCCTAACCCTTACAGTGCATCTCCTAACCCTTACAGTGCATCTCCTAACCCTTACAGTGCATCTCCTAACCCTTACGGTGCATCTCCTAACCCTTACGGTGCCTCTCCTAACCCTTAAGGTGCCTCTCCTAACCCGTACGGTGCATCTCCTAACCCTTAAGGTGCCTCTCCTAACCCTTACGGTGCATCTCCTAACCCTTACGGTGCCTCTCCTAACCCTTAAGGTGCATCTCCTAACCCTTACGGTGCATCTCCTAACCCTTACAGTGCATCTCCTAACACTTACGGTGCATCTCCTAACCCTTACGGTGCATCTCCTAACCCTTACGGTGCCTCTCCTAACCCTTAAGGTGCCTCTCCTAACCCTTACGGTGCCTCTCCTAACCCTTACGGTGCATCTCCTAACCCTTACAGTGCATCTCCTAACCCTTACGGTGCATCTCCTAACCCTTAAGGTGCCTCTCCTAACCCTTACGGTGCCTCTCCTAACCCTTAAGGTGCCTCTCCTAACCCTTACGGTGCCTCTCCTAACCCTTAATGTGCCTCTCCTAACCCTTACGGTGCCTCTCCTAACCCTTAAGGTGCCTCTCCTAACCCTTAATGTGCCTCTCCTAACCCTTAAGGTGCCTCTCCTAACCCTTACGGTGCATCTCCTAACCCTTACAGTGCCTCTCCTAACCCTTAAGGTGCCTCTCCTAACCCTTAATGTGCCTCTCCTAACCCTTAAGGTGCCTCTCCTAACCCTTACGGTGCATCTCCTAACCCTTAAGGTGCCTATCCTAACCCTTACAGTGCCTCTCCTAACCCTTACGGTGCATCTCCTAACCCTTACGGTGCCTCTCCTAACCCTTACGGTGCATCTCCTAACCCTTACGGTGCATCTCCTAACCCTTACGGTGCATCTCCTAACCCTTACGGTGCCTCTCCTAACCCTTAATGTGCCTCTCCTAACCCTTATATCGCCTCTCCTAACCCTTACGGTGCATCTCCTAACCCTTAATGTGCCTCTCCTAACCCTTAAGGTGCCTCTCCTAACCCTTAATGTGCCTCTCCTAACCCTTAAGGTGCCTCTCCTAACCCTTAATGTGCCTCTCCTAACCCTTAAGGTGCCTCTCCTAACCCTTACGGTGCATCTCCTAACCCTTATATCGCCTCTCCTAACCCTTAAGGTGCCTCTCCTAACCCTTACGGTGCATCTCCTAACCCTTAATGTGCCTCTCCTAACCCTTACGGTGCCTCTCCTAACCCTTACGGTGCATCTCCTAACCCTTAATGTGCCTCTCCTAACCCTTAAGGTGCCTCTCCTAACCCTTACGGTGCATCTCCTAACCCTTATATCGCCTCCTCGACTCCTCCACTTGCCTCCCTTCCTCGCGTCTTAGACCCTCCCACCGAGGAGGCGCGAGGAGAGAGGCAACGAAGAAATGTGTTTAAGAGAGACGAGACGTCCTTTCCTCTGGAGAGTCACGTGGATTTTTTTGGCAGTCTCTCTCTGTCGGTGGTGGACAAAATATCTGGAACATATGCTTCTTCACTTGGGTAATGTTAGGAGAGTGTCTGTTCCTCTTTCACACCATTTCAGAATGAAATATTAGAGAAATATCTGACAGGAAGCTGAGAATACTGCTGTTCTTTTACTACATGAAGCACGCACACACACACACACACACACACACACACACACACACACACACACACACACACACACACACAGAGACACACACACACACACACACACACACACACACACACACAAACACACACACACACACAGAGAGACACACACACACACACACATGAGCACACACACACACACACAGAGACACACACACACACACACACACACACACACACGAACAGACATGCACACACATGCATACACACACACAGAGACATGCACACACACACACACACACACACACACACACACACACACGCGCACACACACACACACACACACTTGCATACACACACACAGAGACATGCAAACACATGCACACACACACACACACACAAACAGACATGCACACACACACGCACACACACACTCACACACACACACACACAGACATACACACACACACACACACACACACACACACACACACACACACACACACACACACACACACACACACACAGACATGCACACACACACACACACGTGCACACTTAGTTACTCTGAGATTTGTGAAACGTTTGTCTCAGGCTGTCGCATTTCTTCCTGCACCGAATGTGTTTTAACGAACTTGTCTCGTGTTGTGTTCAGGTGGATCGGGTGGATAGGACGCCCCCCAGTCTGACCACCAGGCGGAGTCCCAGCACCGTGGTGGCTCTGGGCGCCGGGCGTTACGGCATCCTCATCACCTCCAAACACCTGCAGGCGTCCGACCCCGACAGCCCAGCGGAGCAGCTGGAGTTCTCCATCAGCAGGCCGCCATACTTCGGCTACCTGGAGAACGCGCTCACAGGTGGGCCATCGGTCGCTTAAAGGTCAAATCCAGCGCAAAATGAACCTAGGGGTTAATAACATATGTGTACCGAGTTTTAGACTTTTACTATATATAATAACGATAAGTCGTTGAGGCACGAAAAGTCAAAAGAAATATTTCTACACCACTAAGAAGGCTCAAAATAGCTAATTGATGATCACTACTTCTATGGTCTACCCGGAAAAAATCTGGGATCATCCATAAATATATGTCTCTGTGACCTTAACTATTAGTTAAGATAAGTCCTAATTGCTGCTTATTTCACTCAATAATTAGGCGTAATTTCATGTAAATGAGGTTTATTCACCATCAATTCCATAAAGAAGTGTAAAACTAGCGGTAATAAGTTATGAAGTTGGCCAAAAAGATGTCACACAGAATTGGGTGATCATTAAGAGGCTACTTAATGCAAACCAAACCGGAGAACAAGTGCATGGTTGACGGGAAGACATTACGAGGGTTAAAATAGCGCCAAATAAAAGTTACTTTTTCAATTTTGACCCTGAAGGACACAGCACATTCTCACTCCCATCTCGTAAAATACGGACGCTTGGTCAGGTGCCTTTGTCGTTGTTATTGACGCTAAAAGTCTCCTTTAGCATCATACAACGCGTCTTAAGTAAACACGCTGGGTCGGGGCTATTGGCGTCCCTTTTGACGCAAGTTATGTTTAGGAAAAGGTCGTGGGTGGGCTTCCGTCGATACTACAGCTCTTACCAGTGTATCTGTATGTGTGTGTGTGTGTGTATCTCCGTGTGTACTTCGTCCACAGCAATCCCACCAATCAGTCCCAAAACGTCCCAGTTAGAGAGGAGATGACCTAAACCAACCTATGCGCTGTCAGCGTCCGATACAACGAAAAAAATCGCCCTTCAGCGGGCAGAGCAGCAGCTACACGGGGTTTGAAGATGACGTAGCATTAAGTAGCGAGTAGTATGAAAGCCCGAAAACCGCGCGTCACGTTTCCTAAACCCAACCGTCCCGTTCTTCTTAACCGTCCCGTTCTTTTCCTAAACCCAACCGTCCTGTTCTTCTTAACCGTCCCGTTCTTCTCTTCCTAAACCCAACCGTCCCGTTCTTCTTAACCGTCCCGTTCTTTTCCTAAACCCAACCGTCCTGTTCTTCTTAACCGTCCCGTTCTTCTTTTCCTAAACCCAACCGTCCCGTTCTTCTTAACCGTCCCGTTCTTCTTTTCCTAAACCCAACCGTCCCGTTCTTCTTAACCGTCCCGTTCTTCTTTTCCTAAACCCAACCGTCCTGTTCTTCTTAACCGTCCCGTTCTTCTTAACCGTCCCGTTCTTCTTTTCCTAAACCCAACCGTCCCGTTCTTCTTAACCGTCCCGTTCTTCTTTTCCTAAACCCAACCGTCCCGTTCTTCTTAACCGTCCCGTTCTTCTTTTCCTAAACCCAACCGTCCTGTTCTTCTTAACCGTCCCGTTCTTCTTTTCCTAAACCCAACCGTCCTGTTCTTCTTAACCGTCCCGTTCTTCTTAACCGTCCCGTTCTTCTTTTCCTAAACCCAACCGTCCCGTTCTTCTTAACCGTCCCGTTCTTCTTTTCCTAAACCCAACCGTCCCGTTCTTCTTAACCGTCCCGTTCTTCTTTTCCTAAACCCAACCGTCCCGTTCTTCTTAACCGTCCCGTTCTTCTTAACCGTCCCGTTCTTCTTTTCCTAAACCCAACCGTCCCGTTCTTCTTAACCGTCCCGTTCTTCTTAACCGTCCCGTTCTTCATTTCCTAAACTCAACCGTCGTCCCGTGTGTCATGTAAACGTAACGTACGGCCACCCACGACCTTTTCCTTAACCTAACTGCGTCAAAAGTGGCGCCAATAGTCCCGACCAAAAGCGTGTTTAGATATGACGCTAAAGGAGAGTTTAGGGAAAGGTCGTGGGTGGGCTTACGCTTCCGTCACTCACGGGAATAAAGGGACGGTTAAAGACACACGCGGGACAAGATCCCTGGTCTCCTGGGTGAAAGTCCTGTGTTTGACCCATCCACCAACCGGACCAGCCTCCCCCCCTTACATACTACTCTCTAAACCCCGTGTAGCTGCTGCTCTCCCCGGTACGTTCTACAAACACGCTGAAAGACGCCTTTTTTGTTGCCACTGTCCAAACGTCCGTATTTTACGAGTTCGGAGTGAGAACGGGCTGAAGGACAACAAGTGCATGGTCGACGGGAAGACAACACAAGGGTTAAATATAAAGGAAAATATTTCTTTTTTTTTGAAGGGCGTGCATAACTTTTCATAGGATATCGTATGAACCATAGCATGAATTTATGGTGCTATATTCAAGTTGCTCAAAATCTATTTCTATATAACTAAGCTTGACATTAGATTAGATTAGACTCAACTTTATTGTCATTGTGCAGAGTACAAAGACAACGAAATGCAGTTTGCGTCCAACCAGAAGTGCAAAAAGAGCAGAAAAGTGCAATGCAATATACAAAGTATAGACAGGTGGTGCATAGACAGGACAAGAAATATAGTGCAGTGTAAACAGTAGTATACAGTTGGTTTACAGATGGTGGTTTAGAGTAATATGAATACATAATACATAATTACAATTACATAATACATATGTATTATATAAAGATAAGTATGTTCAGCTGGATTAAAACTTCTTGTCCTGCCAGGAGCTTACATCAAAGGTCGTTTCACCCAGAGGGACGTGGACCAGCGTGCCGTGGTGTTCGTCCTCCCGGCCGACATGGAGGTGACGGCCGACAGCTTCCAGTTCCGTCTCACCGACCCGGCGGGAAACACCATGCTGCCCGAGATGTGGGTTTGTAGAAGGAAACGACTGATGCACAGGGACACAAAAACTGTTCTGGGCAGCTCGGGTTTGGGCTAAAAGGGATACAGTTAAGGCCGGAACTTAAGCAAAATATACGCAAAAGCTAATAAAACATAATTATATAATTTTAATACTTTCACCCAGGGAACATGTTGTTTCCTCTGTAATCCAAACCATGATCTATTTGTTTTGGTGCCTAAATGTAACTCTCGTTGCCGTAGCTGCATCCAATATAGCCTTGAAGGTCCCATGACATGGTACTCTTTGGATGCTTTTATATAGGCCTTAGTTGTCCCCTAATACTGTATCTGAAGTGTCTTTTATATAGACCTCAGTGGTCCCCTAATACTGTATCTGAAGTCTCTTTTATATAGACCTTAGTGGTCCCCTAATACTGTATCTGAAGTCTCTTTTATATAGGCCTTAGTGGTCCCCTAATACTGTATCTGAAGTCTCTTTATATAGACCTTAGTGGTCCCCTAATACTGTATCTGAAGTGTCTTTCCTGTAATTCAGCCTTGGTGCAGAATTACAGCCACTAGTGCCAGTCCCACAATGAGCTTTCCTTAGTATGTGCCATTTCTGTGTCTGTAGCTTTAAATGTTATTGAGGAGGAGGGGGGTGCCAAGGTGGAGGGTGGGGGTGTGGCCTTGACCAGCTGCCACTTTGCTCGTTTGAAAGCCATGATGTCTCTCTCTCTCTCATTGGTGGGCCAAATTCTCTTGGCGGGCAAAGCAGAGAAAGGGGAGGTAACCTTTCCCCTTATGACGTCATAAAGGGAAGATTCCAGATCGGCCCATCTGAGCTTTCATTTTCTCAAAGGCAGAGCAGGATACCCAGGGCTCGATTTACACCTATCACCATTTCTAGCCGCTGGGGGCCATAGGCAGGCTGGGGAAACGCATATTAATGTTAAAAAACCTCATAAAGTGAAATTTTCATACCATGGGACCTTTAAAGGTGCAGTAGGTAAGCCTTATAAAACTAACTTTCTCTCTTATTTGCTGAAACTGACCCTATGTTCTAGTAGAACAACATGAAGCAGGTCATTTAAAAAATAAATCCAGCTCCTCTGGCACCACCTACAGCCTGTAGTGAGATTTGCAAAAATCCACCACTCCCTGTTCAGATGCACCAATCAGGGCCAGAGGGGGGGTGTCTATCTGCGTGTCAATCACTGCTCAGGCACACGCATTCATTCTCCCTTGTGGTGGGAGGGGCTTAGGAGACCGCTTTGGACTTTAGCAGAAAGGGGGGAGGGACTGAGAAGATGTTGATGTTCACATTTTTTGGCTAAGTCCTGGATCTTCACAATCCTACCTACTGCACCTTTAACCACTAGCTTGTGAAATTCCCCCGACGGGAGTCAATAAAGTTTCTTCTTGCGCTATGATAATCAGAGTATGAATGTTTCCGTGTGTCCTACAGACTGGAGCTGTCCTGGTCCCGGGTGGAGTTGTCGGCAACCTGCTACCGAACCTGCGAGACGGCGGGGACACTTCAGATCCAGATCCAACGCAGCGGGAAGAGCATCGACCCGGCATACGTTGCTATCCAGGTACGAGTGGGACGTCTCCAGACTCTGGGAGTTGCTGCTGCGGAGTTATTGTTACAGCTTTCAGTTCAATTTTATTCATAGCATCAAATCATAACAGAAGTTATTGCAGGATACTTTACAGATAGAGTAGGTCTAGACCGCACTCTATAACTTACAGAGACCCAACGATTACCCCCAAGAGCAAGCATTTGGTGCGACAGCCGCAAGGAAATACTTCATTTTAAACAGAAACCTCAGACAAAATCTGGCACTTGTTGGGCAACCATCTGACACAACAGTTTGGGGAGAGAGAGAGAGAGAGAGAGAGAGAGAGAGAGAGAGAGAGGCCTAATTACATTAAATATAGAATTCAGGCTACAACTAACGGATTATTTTCTCTATTAATCAATTAGTTGTTTAGTCTATAAAAGTAGGTCTATAAAATGTCGTAAAATAGTGAAAAATGTCGATCCCAGTTTCTGAAAGTCCAAGGTGATGTCTTTAAATGTCTTGTTTTGTCCAAAACCCAAAGATATTCAGTTCAAATTCACTTATAACAGAAAAGAGCGAAAAAAGAGTCTCCATATTTAAGAGGCTGAAAAGATTTTCTGCCATGTTTGTAATAAAATATTACTTCAATGATGAATTGATGGTCAAAATAGCTGTAGTAGCAGAGGGCGTAGAGAAGAACCAGGGCAGCATCTGCAACCACGATCCAGGTGTCACCACAATCCAGGTAAAATATGGACGCTTGGTCAGGTGCCTTTGACGTTCTTATTAACGCTAAAAGTCTCCTTTAGCGCTATAAGTAAACGCGCTTGGTCGGGACTATCGCCGTCCCTTTAGCGCTATAAGTAAACGCGCTTGGTCGGGACTATCGCCGTCCCTTTAGCGCTGTAAGTAAACGCGCTTGGTCGGGACTATTGCCGTCCCTTTAGCGCTATAAGTAAACGCGCTTGGTCAGGACTATTGCCATCCCTTTAGCGCTATAAGTAAACGCGCTTGGTCGGGACTATCGCCGTCCCTTTAGCACTATAAGTAAACGCGCTTGGTCGGGACTATCGCCGTCCCTTTAGCACTATAAGTAAACGCGCTTGGTCGGGACTATCGCCGTCCCTTTAGCGCTTTAAATAAACGCGCTTGGTCGGGACTATCGCCGTCCCTTTAGCGCTGTAAGTAAACGCGCTTGGTCGGGACTATCGCCGTCCCTTTAGCGCTGTAAGTAAACGCGCTTGGTCGGGACTATCGCCGTCCCTTTAGCGCTGTAAGTAAACGCGCTTGGTCGGGACTATCGCCGTCCCTTTAGCGCTGTAAGTAAACGCGCTTGGTCGGGACTATCGCCGTCCCTTTAGCGCTATAAGTAAACGCGCTTGGTCGGGACTATCGCCGTCCCTTTTGATGCAGTTATGTTAAGGAAAGGGTCGTGGGTGGGCGTACAGTTCTGTGACACGCAGGAGGAAAGAAAAAAGCGACTATAACAAGCCTGGGTGAAAGTCCTGTGTTTGACCCACCCCCCCAACCAACCTCCTTACATACTACTCTCTAAATCCTCTCTAACTGCTGCTCTCCCCGGTGCGTTACACAAACACGCTGAAAGACGCCTTTTTCATCGCATCAGACGCTGACAGCCACTGTCCAAACGAGTTCGGAATGAGAAAGGGTTGCACCACGATCCAGGTGTCACCACAATCCAGGGAAATCTGCGAGGCGAGAAAGCAGAAGGGCATCCGGGGAAGAAGCTGAGTTTTTTGTTCTTGTTGTTTGTGCAGGTGGAGGAAGGATCGGCCAAACCTGGCAGAGATTTCACTCACAGCACAGCCGGTCTCATCCAGTTTGACCCAGGTTAGACTCTACTGGTCTCTGTTCAGGTCTACTCTGCTTTATTTAACATCGACAGTCTGGAGACTCTCTGTTAGGGCATTTATACAACTGTGATGTACGCAAAACTTGCCTTGTTGAATCGACAGAACAAACACTGAGAATATAAAGAGAAATATTCTGCTTCAGGGGAGAAGTCAACTACCTAAAGTCGCAGAGAACATTGCTGTAAGAAACGTCCAATCAGAGAGCTTCAGATTGATCTTTGTTGATAAATTCAGCAGCTCTGGTAACTCCTTTTTGACAATAAGCAGAATGATGGGGATGTTTTTTGTCATCCCATCTCTGTTTCCTGTTCAGGAGTCAGTATGAAAACTTGGAACGTTTACCTGATCGACGACGGCCTGGAGGAAACCCACGAGACCTTCACCGTCACCCTGAAAACCCCCAAAAACGCTGTCCTGGGACAGAGGACGTCCGCTAGTGTCGAGATCATCGACCCAAGAGGAGGTAACACATCAAGAGCATTTAATTTCTTACTCTTTATCTCATGGAAACCTCTCTGTATACAGCAGAGTTATTAAAGTAAACATAATGGAATATAAGCAGTGTAAACTTGAACTACGTAATATATGTGCAACTGCCCAGTTGCCCTTATGGTTAATGACATACATACAGGAAACATTTTTGTACTCATGTCTTTGTATTGTTGTCTTGTTTATTTGTATTTTGTTTGGATGTGTTGATCTTGCACTCCTGACTGCAGATCAAGTTTCCCATTTGGGATTATAAAGTGACTGACTTGAACTGATAGCCCACTGCCAGGTTAAAAAATAACAAAAATAAGCACGATTTGTTTTGTTGTGCATGATAAAAAACATCCCCTCTTATGTCTTTCACAGATTGCACCCTATGTATATGTAGCTACATACTTGTGAGACATTATACATGGCCCTGACAAAAACAAAACCATTCTTAAAAACTGAAACTGAACTAAAACTAACAAATACAATCTGAAAACTTATTCAAACTAAAATGAAATTCAAACTTCAATATTATAACCTTATATACAGTACAGCTGTGCACTTTTTCTTACCTAATGAAGGTAAAAGCCCACTTCTTTTCTTACGTCGGTGTTGGCTGATTTTGGTTCTTTTTCTTGTTTGTAAACGTATTTCTTGTTAAGTTGCAGGGAGGTTGAGGACCCAAAGGCAGAGCTCAGGCAGGCAGGAGAAAGTCTGAGGTGGAATATTTATTAGATAAGAAAAACAAAGTACAAATTAACAAAGGGAGTAGTGATGTTACTCGTGAACCCTCTGCTTCGAGGCATGTATCGAAGAAATGAACCAATTTGGAAAGAAGCTTTGTATCGGAGCTTGATTCGTTTTGTGATAATCACGTGACCAGTGACGTCCGAAGCTTCGTTTCACACACACTCACGTGACTGCTAAAGAAGTTGAATTCAAAGCTTTAAAGTTGAGTGGCACTGGGTGCACCTTTGTGGGTTATTGCAGTAGAAGAGTCAACAGAGTCAGGAAAGTTAGTTAATAGAGAGATTATTATAGCCAGTAAATAGTTTATAGTAGAACGTTTATAGCGAGTAGAGAGTTGCTCTAGGCTACGTACTCAATATAATCACAGAAATGTGTGTGCAATGTGTTCTTCATTCATTTCCCTCCCAAATTGATGTATATGTTTACAAACACAACCAAAATCCTAACTTTATTGGGGTTTTTTGTGGAGAAAGCAATTACATTTTTACTTATGCAAAGTCCCAAATAGGTCATTATTTATTTATCCATGAATTCATACTTTAAATGTATTCACCTTCGACTGAAAGACATTCATGGCTAATATCTGTGAAACAGTTTGTGACACAATGCTATCCTTAACTTCACCACCAGATGTCCTCAGAGAGCTCTGAAGCTTCGAGTACTGAACCTTTTGGATTGAAAGCTTCACTGGTTCAGAAAGCTTCAGTTCGCCATCACTAAAAGGGAGTCCTGGAAACGGCAGGCAAAAACTAATCCAGAGTGTAAAAAACAAAACAGGGAACCCAAAAAGCTAGAGCAGAAAACAAACCAGAACTAGACAAACCAAATTGACACTGGGAGACACGACAGGCATGAGCAAACACAAAACACAAAGACTTACACAGAACACCACGACAGGACACAAAATGATCTGACACAGGACAAGGGGAAGACAAAGACTCAGAATCAGAATCAGAAAAAGCTTTATTGCCATGTACGTTTACACACACAAGGAATTTGTCTTGGTGTCGTAAGTGCATGTCACCTTAAAGCAACACGCACAGACACACCGAGTCGCCATATGCGGCCCCATCCCAACTCTCTCTTAACTCTCGCAGGGACAGATACAGCAAGACATGAGGAGAGGGGGGGGGGGGGGGAAGCAGCTCTCAGACTATCCTCATAAAGATAAGAACAGTGTGGGAACAGGAACAAACACCTCAGCACGTAAGCACACAAACAGTACATTTGCACTGCTACATACATAACACAACATAACAGAACATAACATAACACAACATAACAGAACATAACATAACATAACACAACATAACAGAACATAACATAACGCAACATAACAGAACATAACATAACATAACGCAACATAACAGAACATAACATAACGCAACATAACAGAACATAACATAACATAACAGAACATAACATAACATAACGCAACATAACACAACATAACAGAACATAACATAACGCAACATAACAGAACATAACATAACAGAACATAACATAACACAACATAACATAACATAACGCAACATAACAGAACATAACATAACGCAACATAACACAACATAACAGAACATAACATAACAGAACATAACACAACATAACGCAACATAACACAACATAACACAACATAACATAACGCAACATAACACAACATAACGCAACATAACACAACATAACACAACATAACACAACATAACATAACATAACTCAACATAACAGAACATAACATAACAGAACATAACATAACATAACGCAACATAACAACATAACACAACATAACATAACTCAACATAACAGAACATAACATAACATAACGCAACATAACACAACATAACACAACATAACATAACGCAACATAACACAACATAACAGAACATAACATAACATAAATGTACAGTTGCACATTTAGCGGCGAAGGCGTGGGACTGGGGGTATAGGATGGGGTGGGGGGGTTTGACCTGCTGAGAAACGCACAGCCCCACTAGTGTCTACACACAGGGTAACGAGGAAACACAAGACAGGTGACACAAGGCTGGGAAACAGGTGAAACACATTAGGGCAATCACAAAGGCGGGAAAAAACAGACTATAAAGTAAAACCAGACTAGACAAGACAGAAAACCAACTATCAAAATAAAACAGGAAACTAAGCAAAATACAGAACAGAAACAGACTACCAAAATAAGATAAAACAAACCAAACGCATAACATTTCTGGAGACAAAATAAGAGACAAAACTGTAAAAAAAATCCTTTATTTTTATGTATTTGACTTTCTTTTACACAAAAAACGTATCTCCTTTGCTAAATGTCTACCACCTGTCGACCAAATCTATCTACGTTTTCAGGTGCACAGATGTGTGCAGACGTTTTGTTTTTGCTACTAAAAAAAGTCCCTCTCTGCTGTCTCTCAGGGCAGTGCGATCCAGACGACCTGAGGGTGGACGAGGACAGGAAACGACTCCCAGTCCCTTCTCCTCCTCCTCCTCCTCCTCCTCCTCGCCTCCCGGACCCTCCCAGACCGGAGGAGGATCCCGTCACCGACATCGAGGCGGAGCTGCTGTGGGAGAACCAGCCTCACCCTCCCCGAGGCGATGTCCCAAACCGGCGGCCCTACCTGGACTACGGAGAGGGGGAACCACAGGACCAGCCGGCCCCCGGCAGCTACAGCCACGTCCTCCACCACAGCAGGCAGCCGATAGGGGGCGCCACTGGGAGCCTCAGACATGGAGGATTAAAGGTGAGTGGTTTTTCCAGTTTTTGCTGCAAGAAATCCTTCGCACTATGTCTGTAGTCTATATTCACGACGTGCCACTTCCAGGATTGCTCCGGTGCAGCCCGAAATTCGGCCGGATGTCCGTCCCCTTCCTCTGTCTCTGTGTTGGCGTTCTAACCTCCGGTGGATTTGTGAGGACTATGGTTAACTGCTCCTCAGATCTCTGCAGGGTAAATCCAGACAGCTAACTAGACTATCTGTCCAATCTGAGTTTTCTGTGGCACGACAAAATCTACTTTTGAACGTCCACATGTTCCACCAAAACAAGTTCCTTCCTGAGACTATTTAGCAGAGGCACCGTGGCTCCGTCCGGAGCTTAGCCCCGCCCACGATGATTGTGAATGGTTTAAAGAAATGCCAATTAAACCAGAGCAGGTTTTCCCCCCCATCCAGGAATGCTGTGTGGACTCGCCAGACCCTCCTTTGCAGTGCTGTGGAGGAGGGTCTACTGAATCTGCAACTAATGATTCATTTGTGGATGCAGCCTTTCACGATATGTTATAGTTATATTTAGCCGAGAAAAGGTGACTGTGAGCCGGGTACAGAGCTCCGTGAGGAGACGTCGTTACACCCACCTTTAGCCGACAAAAGTGACATTTAAGATTAGACACCAAAACAATATGGTAATGGTGATTAATATAGCCTAATAGTTGACAACTAATAGATTAATCTGTGCAGCTCTACCCAATACTGATTAACAGATGATTACAGATATCTAAAAGTCTTATTTTTTAAAGTCCGACTGTCGCTTGTGTTTCTTTCTTTATGTTTGCGTGGCTGAAGCAGCTTCCATTTAAATTTCCTTTACATATTGCATAGTTGGACAGTGGTGTTCAAGGCCTCATTCAAACATTTAGAAATGTAGTCTGCATGCTAAGCTAATGTGTTGTTTGTCTCAGTGAATCTTCTGCACAAAGCTGATATTTTGGTCTTTCTGCTGCTCTGTAGGTGCATCTGTCAGGAGAGAGGTCTGAGGAGAAGGTCTGGACGGTAAGATTTGGTTTATCAAAGACGCCAGCAAAGCACCACAGCATACAGAAAATATACACAGCAGAGACCATAGATAGGTCAGACCGCCGTGATTAACTATATATCTTAAAACGTTACAGTTACGGCTGAAAATGACAACAGAAATAAACAAGTTGTAGACTTCCCGTATGGCCACAATTCAAATCAATGGCTATTTGTCTAACAGGAAGTGATTTTTGTGTTAGCAGGAGCACCAAAGCTATACACTTCCTGTCTCCTAGAGGGGCGTGGCTTCGTTTGAAAGTGTAGTGAACGTTGTGTGGAAAGATGAAAAGTTACATTTGCATAGTTTATTAATATTATCTTTTGCTAACATTAGATATTTACACAGTTTCAAGACATATTTAGCATCACAGAGATTAGTTTTGTTAGGGCATTCAGGAACGTTAGCTTCTCTGTGTTGCCAGATCTCGCGAGAGTTCGGTCCTGAGACAGAAACAGGTCTCAAAGTAACATTTCTTGTCTTTGTTGTTTGAAAACTTTCTCGTGGCAGAGATAGAGGCAGTGATGTTTCCTGTTTCTTGTACGGGACTCTAAAACCGCCTCAAAACACACACACAAGTCTGATCTCTGGTTACTTGATTGGCCACCAAAGCCACGTGACACATATGTGGCTTGTTGAGAAATTGCTCCAATGTTTACTTAGGTGATTATGGGGCGAAAGAATCGCTCACAATCTATGATCACGCTCACTTCTCCCGTTAACATCAACACACACGGACCTGCCACTAGTCTGACAGAGACAGGAAGTTACTCTGATTTGGGCAGTCTCGCCAATGGGCACGTTAACCCTTATGTTGTCTTCACATTGTAATCACCTATTTTCCACAAAATGTCAAATTTGTCAAACAATTAAAAAATAACTTTATTTCTGCTGGAGGTAATGCAGCCTTTTTGAAGGATCACAGACTGATTGCAGCCTTTAGAAAAAACCACAACCTCAGAGACATTCTGGTTAAAGCCAAACTCAGGCCTTTACAGACACACAGGACCAGATCACAAGGGGATTTCTTTAGGAATTACAGAATGGTGCAAAACCAGAACACCAAAGAGATATTCGAAACACAGAGGAACACCACTGTTCATCAAAAAAATATTATTTATTTAATCAGGTGTTTACAGTGCACAAAGCAATATGTTGGTGAATCAGGAAATACTATGTTGACTAGATTTACGCAACACAGATATAATATTAATAATCATAAAAACATACATATCCCTCTAGTCCAGCATTTTGTGGCTCATGGGTGGTCCAGCCTCAGAGCCACCATTCTGCAGTCCAACCCAGCCTGGTCCGTTAAGCAACGCAGGAGAATTGAAAAGTCCTGGATCACAAGACTGGGCACACATGTGCCGAGTGCCCTGAATGAGAGATAGGATAGTTGGGAATTAGTGTAGGTCCACGGTTTGTGCACGTTGACCATGCAACCTTTTTCTGGGTCAGAATTTCAATATTTTGTTCAACATCGTTTTTGTTGATTTTTCAGACGTTTTTTTTTCACTTCTTTCCAATTTTTGGTCACTTTATTTAAACAAGTTTTTGTTTGACCCGAGGACAACAGGAGGGTTAAAGCATGGGCACCCTCCTGTTGTCATTGGGTCAAATTTGACCCGTTTTCAAAAAGTTTCTATATCAGAAAATTTGTGTTTCTTTCAACCAAATTGTCAAAAAAATAAAAAAAAATAACGTGGATAGTTCCGTAAAATAAATGATCAGTTCACAACTTTCATTGAATTTGGGTGTTTTATTCAATTTTATAGCATTTTGGAGAACATTTTTTATACAAGAACATTGAAAAAAATTACAAAATGTCTAAAACAAAGATTTTAAGAAGTGGAAAAAAAATAACAAAAGCCTAAAAAAAAAACGCAAAAACCCCCCGACAAAAACATAGAAAAAAGTGACAAAAACGTCGGGAAAAGTGAAAAAGTGTCCACCAATTTCAGTGGTAGTTTAGCATGTCGATGGGAAGACAACACTCTGTTAATGCCTCCTCTTCCTCCATCAGTTCCACAGTCTGACTCCTCTGCGGGTGGAGGAGCTGAGGCCGAGCGATGCCGGCTGGAGCCTCCTTCAGGATCCTCCTCAGATGGATCATCCAGAACCCAGACGCCACCCAGAGCTACGCCAGCGCAAGGTACAAACACACACTCTTTAGTTCAGTCACTGCTCTAGTATATACTTAAACACCCAAAACACCAAAGTACGAAGTCCAGAGGTGAGCTTTTATTTTGAAAAGTAGAAGCCCGACTGCACCAGACGAGGCTCCAGGCTGCAGCTGTACAGTCTTGCATATTTTTGTCAAACTAGTGTGATACGCCAGCATTTTTTTTCTTTTTTCCAGCGGCCCAAATCGGCCCACCCCAGATCACTGAGATGCCAATTCACACAGGACTAATATTATCACACAACCTCTGTGTTTGGTGAAATATGGTCGGTAATTTGTGATGGAATTTTTACTTGAAATATTGCAGACATGGCAGATTCACACGGGATTAAGATCACAGACAACCTCTGCAATTTTTTACAAATTAAGAGAGGTCCCCAGGTAATACTAGGCTTAACATGACTGACTCAACTTTTGGAGAAACGCAACCCTGTGTCACGCTTTGGTGGCCAATTATGTAACCGGAGATCAGACTTGTAGGTGTGTTTTGAGGCGGTGTAAGAGTCCCGTACAGGAAACAGGAAACATCCCTGCCTCTATCTCTGCCACGAGAAAGTTTTGAAACAACAAAGACAAGCTCTGAACTGCCCGGGAGTTAGTGGAACAGCTGACTCTTTGCCAAACAACAATGCACAGTTGATATGTCTCGCTTGTCTTTTTTCCCACTGCCGCACAACCTTGCGAAGAATTGCCAGATCGCTGTTTTCCTGTCTGAACGCAGCCTTAACATGTTGTTATTGTCTCTCTTTGGAGGAACTTTATCAGAAGCAGATGCTAAGAAGGGTTGAATCTATCCTGTCAAATAGTTACAGGCTAAATGTCAGATGTTGCCATCTGGATCAAGCTTTAAACTCTCAAAAGTCAGAACCAACAGACCACTCTTTTGTACCTGCAGCCACTCTAATTCTTAATTCTATAAAGAAGCATAGATAACTTATTGACTTACTATTTATTGATTGTTTACTGTTTTTTTTATTGTTTTTAACTGTGCTTGCAAGGTAGGCAATCTCTGTTTTGTGTGTATGATTATGTGTGATTTGAGTTATACTATCTGCTGCACAACAAATTGCCCCATTGGGGGACAAATAAAGTATCTTGAACTTGAACTTTGTCTCCTCAGACAGGGAAGTCAGTGAGCAGCTCGTGTCCCGACGGTTGGACTCAATACAGGAGACGCTGTTACATCCTCGGCTCGTCGGTGGCCAGCTGGGGGAGCGCCAAGAGGAGCTGCTCGCTGCTGTAAATAACACGGAAACACAGTTTTTATTTTTGAAAGAAAAAAATATCAGGAGTGCTTCTGGTATCCCTTTTAGCACCGACGCTCATGGAAAGGAATAAAGTTCATGGAGAGGAGGAAGTAGTTATGAGCAAAAAAAGTTATAAAAAACAAACATATACAGACACCCAATGTTGGGTACAAAAGGCCTTTAATTCATTTGGCAAGACGTTTTTGGTCATTCCTCTTCTCCATACACTTTTATTTTTGTTGTATTCTGACTTCATCCCAAAGCTTAAAGGGATAGTTAACCCCTGTGTTGTCTTCCCATCGACCATGCAACTTTTTTTTTTATGAGTCAAAATGAAAACTTTTTTTGGTGACGTTTTTGTCACTTTTTTCAAAAGATTTCGTCACTTTTTTCCGATGTTTTTGTCACTTTTTTCGACTTTTTGGTCACTTTTTCAATGCTATTAAATTGAATAACACACCCAAATTCAATGAAAGTAGTGAACTGATCATTTATTTTACTTGGAAAAATAGTTGTATGGATGTTTTTGGACAATTTGGTTGAAATAAACACAAATTTCTGATATAGAAACTTTTTGAAAATGGGTCAAATTTGACCCGAAGACAACACAAGGGTTAAAGGAGCTGTAGGTATGATTGTGAAGATCCAGGACTTAGCCTTAAAAATGGGACTTAAAAATTTGAACATCAACAACTTCTCAGTCCCTCCCCCCTTTCTGCTAAAGCCCAAAACGGTCTCCTAAGCCCCTCCCCCCACAAGGGAGAATGAATGAATGCATGTGCATGAGCAGTGATTGACACGCAGTTAGACACCCCCCCTTGGCCCTGATTGGTGCATCTGAACAGGGAGTGGTGGATTTTTGCAAATCACACTACAGGCTGTAGGTGGTGCCAGAGGAGCCTTATTTTTTTTTAAATGGCCTGCTTCATGTAGTTCTACTGGAACATCGGGTCAGTTTCAGCAAATATGACAGAAAGTTAGTTTTATAAGTCTTACCTACTGCACCTTTAATATATTTTGAAGTGTGGTTGTATGAGTGACTTCTCCATAGTCAGTTTGTTAGTTACAGTAGATGGCGGTTGGCCAGCCCCCAGTTTGGAGAAGCAGGCAAGAGTACCGACACGGAAGCTAAGCAACATCCTGCTGTGGACGGGGGAAGCAGCTACACTTATAACTTCTATATCACTATTAGTGTCGGCCATATTTAGAATATTGTCAGCGCCTCACCTTGCTGTCAGACAGCCGTATACGACGGGGAACTTAAGCCGTTATCTCTGCGTTATCTCTTCAAAGCCACCAGACTCCTTTAAAAACAAAAACAGACATTTTAGGTCGCAGAACACAATGGGAGTTTCTGCTCTACTGCTGCCTCCATGCAAGGCTTTGAAGAGAGCAGAGATACCAGCTTCAGTTCCCCAATTAATTGTATGGTAAACAACAAGAAAGAAAAGGGAAGACACAGAAGAAAGAAAGATATGATAAGCAAAAAAAACTAACTAAGCTGACTGAGCATATATGATAACTGCTTCACTTTAATGAACATATGTGATTTTATAATGACTATAACCCAATAACTTAAACAGGAAAATAAGTTCCAGCTTAATTATAATGAACTTAAAAAAATAAATAAAAAGTTGCTGAAAAAAGTGGGCGAAAAATGTTTTAATCTCTTAAAAAATCTTATTGTAAATTTGAGCGTTGAGCCTGCACGTTTTAAGTTCCAGTTTACTTTTAGTTGTATTTGTACGTGTGAACACAGGTGCAGATGTGTTTGACTCTGATGCTTTGAACATCTGTGTTCAGGTTTAACAGCAGCCTGACCAGCGTATGCTCCAAAAGAGAGATGACGTGGCTGTGGAAGTTTGCCGGGAGGAAGCCGTTTTGGATCGGTGAGTGGCTGCTTTCACAGCAACATGCTTTAACATCGGAGTAGTCTATATCCTCGACGTTCCACTTCCGGGATTGCGCCGGATTTCACTAATCTTGGCCGGATGGCCGTCCCCTTCCTCTTCCTTTGTGTCGGCGTTCTAACCTCCGGTGGATTTGTGAGGACTATGGTTAACTGCTCCTCAGATCTCTGCAGGGTAAATCCAGACAGCTAGCTAGACTATCTGTCCAATCTGAGCTTTCTGTTTGAACATACACAACTTCCTTTCCTGAGACTATTTAGCAGAGGCACCGTGGTTCCATCTGTGATTTTGTTAAAGTCTTTTATAATGATGTTTGTATTGCCGACAATGCACAGTTTATCTGTAGTTAACATTTTTCAACAATATTAATTCAAACAAAATAGGAGAAAAGAAAACACTTTGGTAACATTTTTGTGAATGAGGGTGTCCAACGAACAGAGCAGTTTTATTCGACTTGATTAAAGCTCATGAACAAGTGGCATTCATCGGGCTGAAATGGACGATTTACAAGTTTGTGCAGTTAAGAGAGACTTGTGAATCTGACTTTGAACACTCGTTCTAGGGATCGGCCGATATGATACTGTTTGTTGGTAGTAAATGAAACTGAAAACCGATATTTGGAGCCGATATGCATTTACAGTGAAAATGAAAATCTTTAAGTCAAAATTAAGATTTTGGAATGTTACAAACTCCAACACAAAACTTTGTTTAAATGCTGTAAGCATATTATTTATTACTTATTTAATAAACGAGTGCAGTGCCTGTTTGGAACGGGCCGATTGCTTGGCCTGTGGTATTGCTGCTTGTAGAATTCTTTAAAACCAAATTGTGTCCCAAAATTACTTACAGAAGGACCCCAAACCACTTAATATGCAACTCCACTGTATAGTCTACTACTAATTACAGTGTAGGCTACGTCTACATTAGAGGAAGACATTTTACTATTATATTTACCTGACAGAGAACGGAGCAGATTCAGCATATAATCACAAAATATCACAATTACAACGTGGAGTAATCAGACATTAGTGTCATGGACTCATGGCAGTGTTCTACCCACCCGGCCCGTTATGAGAGCTAATCAGCACATATCTGCGTTCATCAACCACCAGAACCGGACCGTGTGTGTGTGTGTGTGTGTGTGTGTGTGTGTGTGTGTGTGTGTGTGTGTGTGTGTGTGTGTGTGTGTGTGTGTGTGTGTGTGTGTGTGTGTGTGCGCGCGCGTGTGCACGCAGAGAGAGAGAGAGAGAGACAGAGAGACAGAGAGAGAGAGAGAGAGACTGTGTCTTGTGTTGTATGATCGTTAACGAATTTAACACTTCAGCAGAGGTGTTAATTTCCATACAGGGTTAGTGACTTGACGGTAGTATGGATGTATGGATTTCACAGCGCTGTGAAGGAATAAGCTCAGAGATTACTTCATGTTCTGCCAGCTCACAGCAATGTAATACAATAGCAGGAAAAGAGCCCCCCCCCCCCCCCCCGCGCTGTTGTAAAGCGTTCTGCATGTGGCGTCTGCGTATGATGTGCAGGTTTCCTTCCCCCTAAACACACATTTTAGCTGCCAAACCTCCGCTGCTCTCTGGCTCTGGTCCTCAGTGTGAGAGGGGGAGTGGCCAGCCGCTAGAGCTGCAAAAGCCAATGTGTGCTTCTTTTACTTATACATTTAACGATATCTTTTGCATTTCTAATCCAAACAACGTCAAACTGGCACTGCACTTACTTGTGCCCGTAGCAAGACCTGTCAGGTTTGAAATCCATCGGACTAACAGTTTGAGAGATACACGCATAACACACAGACAGACGTTCCTGCAATTTATAGATAGATGAGAAACTTGACAATGACAAAATGGCATTATTTGTAGTGATGTGTCCGTTGCAAATCAAGTATAAGCCATAAGCCATTCTTTTTTTATGTAAATTGGTACAAAACAAAAATAGGATGATCCTATAACAGTATGCTATTCAGGAGCAGCTCACTCTGGTAATAACATTAAGAAACAAGCATGATGAGACTTTTGTACGTTGCGGCCACAGATATAAAATGAATAGAAAGGCTATTTCCATTCAAATCAATTTAACAGAATGATCAGAGCAGCGGCCATTTTTGTACTGTATTTCAAAGAACTAGTAGCCTGACAAGCCAGACCCACATCAAGGTTTTGGGTCTGGGAACTCACCATTGGCAGGGCTTAATCCAAGGGGCGGGATAAACGGTTGTCTTTCAAATTCTCTCTGCACGCAATAGGATAGCTCTACAACCAATCAGAGCAACGCTAGCTGATAGATTCAACTTTTGCCGTATCTTCCTTTTTTAAGAATGACTTCAGTGCCGTTCTTTGTTCTTTTCTCAAAGAAAAGCTGAACTCCAAGTCTTCCAGAAGACCATTGTCCACCAGCAGCAGCAGCCATCTTCTTTGTTTTCAAGTAGCAGGGAATTCACGCGGAACCGTCGCAACTCTGCCGTCATTATGTTAAGCCCCGCCCACCCACTCTATACACGATGTGATTGGCCTGACTAGAGTTTGGTTTTTCCAGCTCGCAAGCCAACGGAGAGTTGCTAGACAACACTGGCTGCAAATTACATTTGCTGCTGATAGGGTGGTCTAGATTTCTAGGCTAAAAAACTAGTGCACTACTTCCGCATGAACTTCCATATAAACCGATTTGCAGCAGTTGCGGACTCCCTATGGAGAGGTTTTGCAGCAGTAAACACATGGAGATTTTTGTACTGGATTAGCAGTGTTTTTTTTTGTTATCACATTACAGTAACCGGGGTAGTTCTTTTTGACATATCCCCTAATTCACTAACGTTATTGACATTCATATTTAGACGCAACAACTGATTTTCAGCTACAAAAAGCCTAAAGAGTCAGAAGTTACAACAAAAGTACAAAGAATCTTTAGTCTTGACTATGCTTAAAGCATAACTCTCGCCAAAATACAACCTAGGGTCTTTTTGTGAATGTAGCCGAGTCAAACTTTCGTTTAAAAGCATAATTAGGACGAAAAAAACACTTTTAAGATTGACTGTATTCTCGTTTTGGGTCAAATGGCCTTTTGAATGGGAGTGCTTCGGGCACTACTATGATCGCATCAAAATAGCTATTTTTAAACACTAAGAAGGCTCGACACAACATGAAACTTTGCTCCAAGTATCACCAGGGGCTCTACACCTTAACTCATTAAGCATTGAGAACATTGTTTGTGTTCACAAACTCTTTTTGACTGGTGAGATGACAGCAACCGGAAAAACCAACTGCATTTTGGAGAGAGTTACTCTTTAACACTAGTGTTATGGCCTCCATTTAAAGAATCAAACCAAAACTCAAAGGGGTTGGAGGATGCAACATAATAAAAGGATGCCAGACACAAGGTTAACAATTAACCAACCAGCTTTATTAAATCATTAAAAAAAATATTCCCAAAAGAAACAACAAAGGAGAAACAATATGGGAACTTCCAGTTCAGGAATCCCTCGTCCAGCCTTGCTGGGGAGAACTCACAGTTGTTTGCTATCATTATAGCTCTGGAAATGGTCATGGGAAGTTGTAGTTTTTTTCCTTACAATTGACCATATTTTGAAGGTGTTTTTACTCCATACTTTAGCGATCTTCTTTTCCCCCCAATTGTCTTGGTTTAGGAATGGGATTGAATCTAATAGCAAATTTGGGCATTCACTCTGCTCCATTCCAACCCATATAGTCTCCATGTCTTGGGATATCCAGGCAACCATTGATCTGAGTTGGGCTGCCCAATAATATTTTTTCAGACTAATCAAGTCCAGGCTTCCATTGTCTTTTGGGCAGAGTAGTCTTTTAAATTTAAGTCTGGGTCGCTTGCCTTGCCAAATAAACTTGGACAGCCATTTATCCAATATAGTAAAGGTGGAAGCAGGAACACAGATAGGCAGTGATTGGAAAAGAAAGAGCAACCTTGGTAAAATATTCATTCTTATAGTTTCTATTCTTCCTATCAGGGAGAGTGGCAGAATTTCCCATAGTGTAAGGTCCGCTTTTATGTGGCCCATCAATTTCCCATAGTTGGCTTTAAATAATTTTGGTAGGTCTGTTATAATAATTCCCAAATACCTAAATCCTTGAGACCATTGGAAATCAAGCCTTCCTGACAATTGAATTGGCCATTGTCCAACTAACATCATTGCCTCTGATTTTGATTGGTTGATTTGATAACCAGAGAGCTCTCCATATTTCTTTAATGTGTCTATCAGTGCAGGGACAGAAAGGACTGAATCCCTTATATAGGACAGGATATCATCTGCATAAAGAGATCTCTTGTGCTCCTTATTTCCCATGTCTTTTATGCCTTTTATTTCCTCATTCTGTCTTATAGATGCTGCCAGGGGTTCAATATTTAAAGCAAAGAGCAGGGGGCTAAGACAGTCCCCTTGCCTCACCCCCTCTGTTGGTTCAAAGAACTTGGAACAGCATCCTTTTACTCTGACACGTGATTTCAGATTTCTGTAGATAACTCTGACCCAATTTACAAATTTTGGGAGGAAACCCATTACAGATAACATTTTGTACAGAAAGTCCCAATTTACAGTTTCAAACGCTTTCTGTGCGTCAAAGCTTATTAACATTGATGTTTGCTTGTTTCTTTTAGCGCAAGTAATAATGGGTAGGGTTCTTCTTATATTGTTAGCACTCTGCCTGTTAGGAATTAATCCTGTTTGGTCTGGCTCAATCAAAGTAGTAATATGTCTTTGAATTATATGTGCTAAAATACTTGTCAGTAATTTCTGATTATTGCATATCAAGCTAATGGGTATGTATCCTTCACAAAGTGTTGGGTCCTTCCCTTCTTTATGAATCACAGATATAATGGCCTGTGACGACGTCTCCGGAGGGTTGTTCTTGGAGAGGGAATATCTAAACACCTTGGTTAGGATGGGCGCCAAGTCATTTATGAAGGACTTATAGAATTCTTCAGGAAGTCCATCGACTCCTGGAGATTTGTTGCTTTTTAATCTTTTTATAGCATCTCTTACTTCTGTCTTTGTAATTGGTGTTATCTGTTTTGATGCTTCCTCTGATAATTTGGGGAGATTTAAACCAGTGAGAAAGGTATCAATATCCTCTCCTGATGTTTGTAATCTGGGTTCTTTGTGTAAGTTTTGATAGAATGATGCAAAGGCATCTGCTACCTCTTTGGGTTGAAATACTGTTTTACTCAGTGTAGGGTGACAGACCTTGGAGACAGTACGATTGACTTGAGCTTTACTAGGTTGAAAGGCTAGAAGGCGGCTAGCTTTATTCCCCATCTCATAATATCTCTGTCTGGAAAATCTTAAAGCCACTTCCGCTTTATATGACAAGAGCTTGTCCAAGGCTCTTCTTGCCTCCTTAAGTTCTGTAGCAATATTATTTGTTATTGTGGTTTTGTGTTGCGTCTTTAAAAGCCTTATTTTATTTTCCAGACTTAATTGTTCCTTTAGTCGCTGTCTCTTCATTTTTGATATATGCCTCCAATATCTGAAAAAAGAGTGCATACCTAGATCTATCTTCAGCACAATGGGTGCATGATCACTCAGGGTTATAGGTTCAATGAAACAATCTTTTACTTCATATATGTATTGTTGGTGGAGACAGAAAAAGTCGATCCTTGAATAGCTATTCTGTACATTTGAGAAGAAACTGAAATCTTTCCCTTTGGGGTTTTTAGTTCTCCATGCATATGTAAGACCCATTTCAGACATAAAGTTATTTAGGGCTTTTGTTTTGGGGCACTGAGTTCCCTTCTCTGTGGGTATCCTATTCATTTTCCAATCCTGCACTGCAATGAAGTCCCCTCCTATTATTAATACCCCTTTTGAATTGCCTGCAATGATGTTGGCGATTTCTCTGAAGAACATTGGGTCATACTCGTTTGGGGCATATACATTCAATATGGATACCTTGGTCCCTCCAACAGTTCCAACCACCATAATATACCTTCCTGATTTATCTCGCATCACCTTCTCTGCACTAATAAGGGGCTTATTTAAGCGACCTGATAGTAAGGAATTACAATAGTCCAGCCTCGAAGTAACAAATGCATGGATTAGTTTTTCAGCATCGTTTTGAGACAGGATGTGCCTAATTTTGGCACTGTTACGCAGGTGAAAAAAGGCTTTTCTTGAGGGTTGTTTTAAGTGGGGGTTACAGGATATATCCTGATCAAAAATAACTCCTACATTTCTGTCAGCAGTGCTGGAGGCCACAGCAATGCCATCTGGAGTAGTTATATTTTTAGATAATGAGCTTTGGATGTGTTTAGGGCCCCGCACAATATCCTTGGTTTTGTCTGCGTTTATATATTGACTTTTATTGGGATGGTGTCGTTTGTATTGCTCTTTTGGAATAAGGGTACGAACACATTTGAGGATGATGACTTTGTATGTGGGTGCGTCATCCACATTTATATTTAAGCCACCTTCTACTGCAGCTTTATTTATGCAGCTCACAAGATCTTGTAGATTCTCGTTTTCTTCTACGTCATCAACTAACAGCAAAACTGGAGATTTCTCACTTTCAAGCTTCATAAGTTTAATAACTTGGATGGCAACTTCTGTCTTTGGTAGTGTGTTGTCTTTCAACACAGCACATTTTAACTCATGACGAAGTTTCCACATTACATACTTTGCTAAGGTAGTACCACCACAGCGTGGGTAGTGAAACAGATTGAACAGAACGCATATGTCTTTTGAATCTCTTACCTGAGACCTAATCATCTTCTTGACAGTTTTATATTTATCCCGCTTGACAAATGGCTTGTCTTTGTCTTTGTCACAGAAGTAGAAGTTCCACCATTTGACTTTGCCTCCTCTGTAGAATTCTTCCTCAACTTTGATTCTGAAGTCATGAAACTCTGGACTGTTTTCATCATAAATGTTTTCACACTGATTCAGACATAATATATCTAGAGCTGTCAATAAGTCTTCGTCCTTCGGCTTTAGAACAACACAACTGGAGTCAGAAGAGGGGAGCAGCCTTCCAGATGACTGATTGAATGGTCCCAGGGCCATTGCTGTTCCATTGACCTCGCTGAGGGTCAGCTCATATATAGATTGTGGGTCGATGTCGGATCCACACTTTGCTTGTGTCATCTCCCTCCATTTTTCACACGTGCTCCAAGATTCACTAATAGTGATGATGCTTTCATCTTCAGTGTGTTTTAGAAAGGCCTTGTAGGTGTCAAAGATTGGGTCTTTCTTAGTGTCCACAGGTGAAAGTAGGAGGAATATGATGAGGCATCTTCCAGCGGGAAGAACCTCAGGGTTGCAAACAAAGGAAACCAACTGCTCTACATCTTTACAAGTTTTCCTCAGCCAGTTCTTATAATCTAACTCCTTGTATGAGTCACTGTCAAGGTCATTTCTGCCATTGCAGAAGACCCAGCTGGTCTGTTTGTAGAGGTTAAGGTTATCTATTACTGATTTTGTCTGTCCTTGATATTGCGATGGGGTATGCTTATTGGCCACCCTTGATTCACTGTAGGAATGACACAGTCCACCTGGAGCAACAGAGCTGGGGTCAAAGTCTAACACACAGAACAGTTTCAGCTTATTCAAAAACTGGAGATACTGCACTTGTTCAGGACTGCTCTTGTTCACAACAACAACAAATCTGTCATAGTTGTCCAGTGAGTTCCCACCACAAGTTAACAAATTCCTTAGTTTGTCTCCCTGGTTTGCTTCTTTCTTCAGAACGCTTTTTGAATGACACGTTTGCTCCACGTAACCTGTATGAACAGTAAAATAAATGCATTGAGTAAATGAAAACACAGAATAAAAACAACATCTTAGGTTAAGGCTGGTGCTATTTTATATTTTGTTCTTTTTTAGCAGGTCCCATGAAAAAAAAAGTAAAAACAACAATGTGTTAGTCTGTCTCTCACTACTTTCTGATTCTCCTACCCTGTGTGTGTGTGTATATATATATATATATATATATATATATATATATATATATATATATATATATATATATATATATATATATATATATATATATATATAGTTTTATTTAAAAAAAAAAGTGGGCCTTTTCACACTTAAAAGTCTGGACCAAGGTTCATGTTTTTGCATTGATCCGGTAAGTTTTGGGGTAGTAGAACCTGATCACACGTTTTTAGTAAATATCGACCGATAATGATCGGCAGTCGATCAATCTGGGCATATAGTCAGGACCAAATGAGGTAGATTTGAAAGGTCCCTTAAACATTTGAGGCCTATACGACGAATCAAGATCAACATGTCCTGGATTTCTTTCAGTTACCCGGCTTCAGTAACCCTAACAACGGGGGTCCAGTATAACCTGTGTCACGACGGTGGTTATCAACTAGTTCAGTCAACCCAGGGTTTCCCAATCCAGTGATGCGCGCGTTCACATAAAAGAGGCGGTGTTTGCACAGCACGACCAATCGCAAACATCTACCAGAGCTGCATATTTTACATAAGAAGAACAAACTATAATTCTACATAAATATGAAGAACACAGACACGGTTTTACAGGCAAAATGCAATACAGTCGCTGCTTCCTAAAACGAGATTGGAGATTAGAGTCCGAGCCCGAACCGACGCACCGGCCGGGCCGGGCCGAAATGTTCCGCCACTATCCTCGATCAAGCATTTGTGTTTTTTTATTCATTACTTCATTAGCATAATTGGGTGGGGAGAAAGTTATGCCTCTCCAGCTTCTCCCGTAGCTCTGGGTAGTGCAGCCAGTGCGTCGGCATGCAGACCGTAGCGAAGGACACTATTAATTAGGTGATCGAGACAAGAAAGTGTCCTATATGGTTCCAGGGCTTTGATTATGTTGCTGCCTTGATCTGTTCCCCTCACTATTCGGCTGAGGGAGCTATAAGGTTGAGTCTTTTTAACGTTTCTTCATTCAGATCCATTTGTGATCCATTCCTTTCTGAATAAACAAATGCAGTTTACATACTTCATCCTTGTTGCATTACCGGTATTCATTAAGATAATTCTAAACAGATTTCTGTAGTTCAAACAACTCAGAATTGTAGTTGAGGATGTCAGTTATAACGGCCTATGTATTAAAACATTGTCGGGTTTAAATCGGGCTCGGGCTCATAGTTACAGTTAATGTGTCGGGCCGGGCCGGGCTCGGACACAACGTGCACGGGCTCAGGTAGGGTCGGGCTTGATTTTTTGGGCCAGATCTAAGCTCTAATGCAGATCATAAGCAAAATATTAACTACAAATGTTAATGCAACTTAACTATTTGAATATATTTTCACATTGGTTGTCTTACCCATCCTTTTTTCCAGCTGAGAAGCATTTTCACACTGTTGGATTTTTTGTAGAATGTCTAGTGTGACTGATAAAGCCTCCTCTTTATAGTTAGCAGTCAATAATCTAGCAGTGTCCATGGTGTCCGTGTCCTCCAGTTTATTCGGCCAAATAGGTTTACGGATGGAGTTACTGTAGTGTTCCAAGTAGAACTTAAAGGCTTTAAATTCTTCTTTGTTAAGTTTGACTAGACTTTCCATGATCTTTACAGTGGTCGTTGATTTGTCCTTTGGGTTGGTGGTCTGCAGGAAGAAAGAAAGGAGTAGTGTAAACTTAACACCGTGATCACTGTCTACATTTGGGTTTTGCCTTAATGTTCTAAAAATGCACAACTTTTTTTTTTGCCTTGTGATTTTACTATTAATGTATGCAATAATTTATATAATATGATGTATAAAAACATAGAAACATTACCAAAATGGTTTCTTTTCTCCTCTCCCCTAAGTCCTTTGGCATTTGCTGCTTCATTTCTTCCTCAAGTATTCTTGAATTACACAAAAACACAAAATGAAATTATTTTTCCATCATTTTGTTTGTTTTGTGATTCTGGTTGTTTGGTTTCTATGGCCTGAGCCAGACTCACTTCATGTTGAGGTGGTTTTGGAGCTTCTGTGTCAATTCCGGTTAGTTTTTCAACTGACAGTTTTCTGACAGTCCACAGTGCAGTCAAAGTGTGAACACAGTAAGGAATCAGCCAATATATATATATTAAAGGACAATTCTGGCGCAAAACGAACCTAGGGGTTAATAACACATGTGTACCGAGTCAAACGTTCTCTGGAATACGTTTTCATGCTAATTGAATGTGTTTGTAGCTTGAAACGAACTAGCGCGGACCGCTGATTAGCTTACAACGCTAGTTGTCGGGGCACCTGGAAAGTAAAAACAAATCACTATTTTAAAACACTAACGGGGCTCAAATAATCACCACACTTTCACGGTAGCACAATGAGGATCCTTAGCCTACATGTAAACCGAAGCATTGAGAACTTTGTAAGTGTACAGACATCCCTCCATCCATCCATCTTCGTCCGCTTATCCGGTATCGGGTCGCGGGGGTAGCAGCTCCAGCAGGGGACCTCAAACTTCCCTTTCCCGAGCCACATTAACCAGCTCCGACTGGGGGATCCCGAGGCGTTCCCAGGCCAGGTTAGAGATATAATCCCTCCACCTAGTCCTGGGTCTTCCCCGAGGCCTCCTCCCAGCTGGACGTGCCTCCACCTTGTCCTGGGTCTTCCCAGAGGCCTCCTCCCAGCTGGACGTCCCTCCACCTTGTCCTGGGTCTTCCCCGAGGCCTCCTCCCAGCTGGACGTCCCTCCACCTTGTCCTGGGTCTTCCCCGAGGCCTCCTCCCAGCTGGACGTCCCTCCACCTTGTCCTGGGTCTTCCCCGAGGCCTCCTCCCAGCTGGACGTCCCTCCACCTTGTCCTGGGTCTTCCCCGAGGCCTCCTCCCAGCTGGACGTGCCTCCACCTAGTCCTGAGTCTTCCCCGAGGCCTCCTCCCAGCTGGACGTGCCTCCACCTAGTCCTGGGTCTTCCCCGAGGCCTCCTCCCAGCTGGACGTCCCTCCACCTTGTCCTGGGTCTTCCCCGAGGCCTCCTCCCAGCTGGACGTCCCTCCACCTTGTCCTGGGTCTTCCCCGAGGCCTCCTCCCAGCTGGACGTCCCTCCACCTAGTCCTGGGTCTTCCCCGAGGCCTCCTCCCAGCTGGACGTCCCTCCACCTAGTCCTGGGTCTTCCCCGAGGCCTCCTCCCAGCTGGACGTCCCTCCACCTAGTCCTGGGTCTTCCCCGAGGCCTCCTCCCAGCTGGACGTGCCTGGACCACCTCCCTAGGGAGGCGCCCAGGGGGCATCCTTACCAGATGCCCGAACCACCTCAACTGGCTCCTTTCAATGCAAAGGAGCAGCGGCTCTACTCTGAGCTCCTCACGGATGACTGAGCTTCTCACCTCAAGTGTACAGACAGTTTATTAAAAAGATAGTTTTGTATACAGGCGGGCGCCATCTTGGGAATACAGTCATGACCAGTCGAACGATGAACGCCGTGCAACCAGTAACCAGTAACATAGCTCAAACACAGTGTTTGTGATTCGACTGCTCATGACTGGTTTTCAAGAGAGCGTCCGCATGTAAACATGAACACTACTGTCTTTATAATCTATAGTCTGTACACTTACAAAGTTCTCAATGCTTCGGTTAACATGTAGGGACCCTTGTTTTGCTACTGTGGAAGTGTGGTGATATTTTGAGCCTTGTTAGTGGTATAGAAATAGCGATTTGAAATTACATTCCAGGTGCCCCGATTACTAGTGTTGTAAGCTAATCAGCGGTCCGCGCTAGCTTGTTTCAAGCTACAAACACATTCAATTAGCATGTAAACATATCCCAGAGAACATTTGACTCGGTACACATCTTATTAACCCCTAGGTTCATTTTGCACCAGATTTGTCCTTTAACAAAAGAAAACTAAATGGTAAATTAACAGTAGAAAACAGTGGCTGGCCTGGTCCCCTTTGAGAAAGCAAACAAAACACATTATCTACCAGTCTCAAAGTTACAATGTCTTGTACATAATTAAACATTAATAAAACGGATAATAAAGAAGAAGAATACACAAACTCCTGTAGCACAGTAATGCAGGAGGGAGAGTTCCAAAGCTACTGATAAAAATAACACATTGTAAATTTCACAAAGGTAAAAGTTATTGAAATACACAGACATATGTATATTGTTTACCTGTATTTTCGAATCTCTACAGCCGCAGCAGGTTGTCACGTCAGTTGTTAACTGAAACATAAAAAATAAACTTTGCTTAAAAAGACAAACTACAGGAGCTATTCACATGTTAAAGTAATGTTATAAGCATGGCCAGCATCAGTTGCAGTCACATAAGAAAAACAAAAGGATATCATGCTACATCATACAGCTGGAAAAGCTGATGGCCATTACCAGTAGGTTACCTCAGTGCCCTACGTGAAAGACGGGACACTTGCGCCTGGCTATCATTCTATAGTCACTATAGTATAGTGGGACCAAAGTCATAAAATCAACTTTAGGCTACACTAAACGCAGCAAAAATGTTTGCATACCTGCACAAAAAGGGAGAGTCCACCCAACGACTTTTAAATCTGTTTTTTTATTTTTTTTTAAATCTGTTTTCATGTAAAGCACTTTGAATTGCCCTGTTGCTGAAATGTGCTATACAAATAAAGCTGCCTTGCCTTGCTTGCCAACGAGGACTCTTTACAGGGTTTTATTTCTGGCTCAGAATGGGTGGGGACACATATTAAGTGGGGGCTCTGGAGGTCCTCCCCCAGGAAATGTTGAGTGTCAAAGACTTAATTTCCTGCATTGTGATACATTTTTAGGCACCAATTTATGGTGAAAATGTATTTATTTACTTCAAGGAAACCACAAAATTCTTGTGGCAGGTAACAATTCAAAATATAAAATATTGTGGAATATAATGCAGTAAGGTGGCCTTTGCATCCGGGACCTGGGCCTGCTACACTTGAGCCCAAAGTCTGGTTTGTTGACAGTTACTTTTTCCCCATGGACCAAGTTTTGCTCCTAAGTTGAAAAATGTAGGACCTGTACATAAACTGCTATTACTGTTGTAGCTATTTTGTACAATAATACAATTGTGTTATGAACACAAAACATTATGAAGTGTAGTGTTTTCGATTTTGAAATAGTAATGTATTAGTGATGTTAAATAAACAGTAGTGTAACGGACAACCACAGTTCGGCATGCATGTGAATTGTGGATTAATTGTAGTTAAACTGTCGCTGTTACATAAACGGAGCGCAGCAGAGTCTTGCAGCAGGACGAATCCACCTCTGCTGTTTGGGAGGGAGTAACTTTAGATTGTGGTTGATGTGGTTGTACGTCAGTAGCCGACTTTAAATTACCTCCCCCTTCCATTTAGTGCCTGTTTTTATTTATTTTCAATCCGTGTTTGTGTTGGCTTATTTTATTTTCCCTTGTCCTATACTTGTGTATAACGTCCTTGGGATGAAATGCGCTATATCAATCTAAGTTATTATAATGTTTCTACAACAATCTCTTAATGCTTTAGCACGTGACACAGTGACAGTGATACCTGGTTTAGCTCAGGAGACATCCAAACTAGGCTTAGTTACCAAGTGCATAACACTTGAAATGCAATGATGCATCTGTAACTTATTCTCTTATTGTAAATCAATGATTTACTGTCTTTGCCTTCTGAGAATATAGTTCCCAGTGTGTTTACGGTTAGAAGATGGCTGTGTGTATGTAAATAGGAACATGTTGGCGTTATTTTGTCATATATTGGGAGCAGTAGGCTAGATGGAGCCGGTTACCTCCAGGATCTGTGTTAAGCTGGGCTAGATGGAGCCGGTTACCTCCAGGATCTGTGCTAAGCTGGGCTAGATGGAGCCAGTTACCTCCAGGATCTGTGCTAAGTTCTAGGTCATTTTTACTATTAATGTGTTTGTAAGTTTCTTTTTCATTTTATTAGAATACATTTGTTGATCAAATAGAAATATTATGAGGACTAATGTTTGTGGAATAGGTTGAGTTTCATTAGTAATATATCATCCTCAAAATCACCTCTTCACAGAAAGTCAATACCATAAAAATGACTAAAGATTGCAAAGGGGGTTTAGAACCAAATACTTTCAACATTCAGAATAATTTACATTTAAATAATTTAGATATACTGGTGTATACAGCTTCTACGTAACTTTCTGCACAGTGGTATTTTAATAGTCTTGGTACAGTTTTACTTAAGTAACTTTTTACACCTGGTTTATGTTGCGTTCCTTTCCCCTCACTAACTGGGTCGTACACCCTCGAAGTTGGAAGGTCGGGTCACCTTGCACACACCACCCCAGGAGGCAACTGCAACTGAAAATGTCAGACAAATAATAACCTAGAGCAGTGTTAAGATCTATTCAAATGTTTACCACAGCAGCTGACATATCTAGTTAAAGATCAGATATGAGGAAGTGAGATTTAGAGGAAGTCATTGTTCAGGTTTTACATACAAATCCTCGTTCAAAGCATTCAAAGAATGATCAGCCCGTGAATTTCTCACCTTCTGAGGTTCCTGTACGTCTTATCAGATTTGATTTTAGCTGCTGGTCATAGATGAGAGATGTGATGTTATTCTCAACAGAAATTAAACTGACCAGTCATCTATTTACTGAAACTTGCTGACACGAATACCGCACTACGCACTTCACACTGAAAGTTATACCTCCAATGCCGTCATCACTTGATTAATTACCACCACACCTATTCCTGAAAGTTCGGCCCATCCTTGTCGTGATAAGCAAGAATGTAATAGAGCAACATGCCTGCGCCCTATTTTTTCTTTTACTTTTCATACAAAAGACTCAAACAGGCATCGGTATAACAGTTCATTACAGTTCAAATGAGAACGCAACTGCCTCTGCCACGAATACTGATACAATCATTAAAAAACAATAGAAACAAAACAATATATGTATATGTATAATACAAGTGTGTGAGAGAGGATTATTTATAAGAGTTCTAAGTCATTTTTACCACTGTTTCTTAAGGATTTTAAGATTTAAAAATGGTTTAAATGCTTCACAAACAAAGATTTGTTTTATTTATTTTATTAGAATATATATGTTGATCCAAACAGGGACATATGAGGACTAAAGTTGTAGAATAGATTGAGTTACATATGTAATTTATCAACATCTAAACCACCTCTTCACACAGAAACTCAACACCAACAAATGTACCAAAGATTGTAGTGCTAACATATTTGGTTAGAATTTAAAATGTGAGATTTAGAGGAAGTCACTGTTCAGTTTTGACAAACAAAATCCTCTTTTAAAGCATTCAAAGAATGATCAGCCATTACATTTCTCAACTTCTGAGGTTCCTGAGTGATCGCCGAAATTTTGCTGAGATGAATACTGCACTATGCACTAAGAGTTATACCTCCTGAGTCCTGTGCTGTATTTACTTTAGTGATCGCCAACACACCTATCCCTGAAAGTTCGGCACACCCCTGTCACACCACTTCTGTGACAAGCAAGAATGTGGTAGACCAACATGCTTGGCCCTTCTTTTCTATCTTTAACTTATTGAATACAAAGATTAATAACATAATTAATAACATTAGTTCATTACAATACAACTGGAGCGTTATTTGCCACAAATACTCTGTGTCTCAGTGTCTAATAAAGACGTAAGAGCAGGGGCGCCATATAGGGGGGAAAAGTTAGGACAATTCCAAGGGCCCTTGACCGACAGGGGCCCCAAAAATAGGTAAAAACTAATATAAAATTATTAAAACATCATCATTCAGTATATATATTTCAAATA
This sequence comes from Zingel zingel, assembly GCA_023566125.1. NCBI lineage: Eukaryota > Metazoa > Chordata > Actinopteri > Perciformes > Percidae > Zingel > Zingel zingel. The sequence goes on along the minus strand of CM042322.1, from coordinate 37,732,544 downwards.
TAATAATACAATTAATGATCTCTTTGTTTTTACTTGTTTTTGGCAGTAAAAGTTAAATATCCTCATTGACCAAAAAGTAAACGTATTGACCGACGACCCCCCTGTATCTGCATGAAATGGTTTGGTCCTGCCTTAGAGCACTCAGTGACGTGTTTAGTTGTAGTCAGACAGTAGATGCGCCAGAACTACAGTGACCGCGTTGTTACCAAGTAACGTTAAGTCAAAATCTGGTTTTCAAAAAAGGAAAGAGAGAAAAGAGAGAGAGGAAAGACAAAGGAAAGGGTTTCAAACTGTAACCCAGTTTCTCACCAAGAAAGGTGGGTAGCCTATAGTCTGTGAGTGGTATTAACCTGTTGGCTTAATGTCCATAGTGAAATAAGCTAGCTAGATAAAGACTAGCGTTAGCCTAACATTTGATCACCATTTAATCAGTGCAGGGAAACATTTAGCAAGATATTCATATTAAATCATTGTCCCTGCCCCTTTTAGCAGACTTAACAACATATGAGTCAGCAGCACCCCAGTCTCCCCCTAACTGTGCCCCTCCCTGTCCCAGTGAAGAAGGTCAGCAACGTTGTGTTCAATGACATGGCAGTTAGTATCATTGCAGGGAGTCTGTGGGGACGTCTCTGTCTCTCTTGCTTTTTGTTATCATTACACAAAAGAAAATGAAATATTTATTAATGACAGAAATTCAAACACATTAAGAGCATTAAACACTTAAAACAATATGGGTCATTTTTAAAGTTTTATGGGTAGTTGTTGCTCTTTATGTTTCCTCAGGTCTGTCTAGAGATTCGGGATGCTGGATGCGGGCTGACGGTGGCTCAGTGTCCTTCTCCAAACTGAAGGAGGGGGCGGCGCCGGGCCACGGCGCGGACTGCGTGCTGTTTGAAAATCCCCAAAGCTGGATCTCCACAAGCTGCTCCCCCGAAACCCAACACACATTTATCTGTTCATCGGCGGCTCACACTCACTGAGAGACACGTTTACTGTTACCAGCTTGGTCTGAACGACCTGCGGCCGTGTTTGAGTCATATCTAATGATACGCAATGATGCTGCTCTGTACAATAGTATTCATATTTTTGTCATAATAAAGATCGCTGCACAAAACCAAGATAGCCTATGAGTCTTTACATTTTAGATTGTTTCACACTTTACTCCTAACTGTACTTAAGTACAAATTTAAGGTAGCCTACTACTTGTAACCTACTTTACTTGAGGATTTTCTTTTCATGCTACTTTCTAGTTGTACTCTACTACATTTATCTGACAGTTGTTTTCCAAATTATAAGATTTCTGCTTATAAAATGTTTTGTTATAAGTATTTATAAGTATAAACTGTGTATATACCTTTGTGTTATAGCTGAAACCATTAGTCCGTCAATCATTTAGCCAATCGACAGAACAGTAACAGCCTAATGTGAAAAATAAATTGATAGTTGAAGTCATGTTACATGTATAAACCATTTAATAATGTGAATGTATTTGTAATAATGTTCGAGCTGTTGGCTCGATATAACAAACATTGTGACAGTGTCACTTTGGGCTCTGGGTATTCGTGATGCTATTTCTCATTATTTTCACTATTTTACAAACCAAACAATCAATTAATGGAGAAAATAATGATAGGCCTATATATGATAAGTAGGCTATATAATAGTTTAACAGTCACAGGGGACATTTTTATCTGTTTAATACATTATCTACATTTGACTGATTAAGAAACATTTTCAATGAAGGACTTTTGAGTACTTTTAATATAAGAAAAAAAATGTTCTTAGTACTTTTTGATGCATTACAGTTTCTAAATACACTACCACTGGTTTCAAATGTAGCTTTTTGCATGAAAATGTTGTCTATAATCTCAACTACACCGTTTTTTTGTCTTGAAATGGTGAATGTCACAAGTCTTTAGGAAATGAGGTGAATGTTTCTCTTGATGAAACCAGCCTAAATTGTGTTTAACAATCAGCAGAGGGCAGCACAACACAACAAGACAAATTATTATTATTTTTTTTATTTAATAAAGAACATAGGTACATCAACAATATGTACATATATAACTAGTCAATACTAGAGGTGCATATACAGAGAGAAATATATGTAGAAAATAAATAAAAAAGTAGAAAATAAAAGTGCCGTACATATTAAGTCAAATGTATCACCGGTACATGAGAAATTTTTCAAACAGACTTCCAGTCTTAATTGCCTTCTTATTTTTAATATCTCTTATAGTGTTGCCGTATAGGTGCAGTTCTTGAAAGAAGTGTTCAAACTTTGGTTTGGAGTCCGCCCATTTCTTCTTGTGAATGTGGAATTTCCCCAATAACAAGATTAATTGAATAAAATAAACAACATCATTGTCCAACTCATTGTTTTCAAAACAAATGAAAATATCTTTATCTTTAAATTGAATTGATTGTCCAGTGTTCCGTCTTATAAGATGTTGAACATCTACCCAAAATATTTTAGTATACATACAATGAAAGAACAAATGACAGATTGTTTCTTCTTCTAGCTCACAGAAAGTACAAGAATATTCAATATCAAGTTTAAATCTCCTTAATGTCCTTTTTACTGGATATATTTTATGTAAGATTTTAAAAGAAACCTCTTTTACTTTGTTATTAAGCATTTATTATTTCCCTTATTATTTGCATTTCCCTAAGATGGCGAAGGCATGCCCCGCCCTACTCTGCCTTTGATTGGCTTACACCAGTATTCTGACACCAACCCTAACCAATCTAACTCCTCATGTCTAGACCTAACCAAGCCAACCAACTAAAGGTGTGTTATGCCTTACCATCCTAGGAATCGCAAATTTTCCTCCTGCGAGACTGTTTAGATTCAAACAAACAAAATACAATGGCTAACATTACAAAAATTATAAACATACATAAACATAATGTTGTCTTCTGGACTCCTCAAGTGCACAGCAGTTGGTCCGTGTTTCTTGTTTGGAGTTTGGCTAAAAAAAGAAACTTTCTTCGCGATGAGTAAAAACCCCAATAGTGTGAGTAATATTGTCTCTTTATTTATTTATTTCATTTTAAATCCAATCCTTTACAATGCAATGCCACGACCTAGTATTAGCTATTTCAATGGCATGTTTGGTCATTTTATTGTAAATTCTTATTTTAATCTAAATAGTGTAACGTTAGGTTGAGCTAACAAGACTGTTAGCTGACAGGTCAATCAACAGTTTAACTTCATGATACTGTGTGATTTTGGTTATTGGTCATCTGGCTAGTTTTAACTTGAAAACAATAGGCTCAGTAACATTATTTTATATGATGACCAAAATGCATTAATTAGATATCCTGCAACCAACCGTTATTTCACAGTTAATATTGAGTTTTGACTGTTGGTGCAGTTCGAAAATCTGTAACGGCATTTCACGTCCGCCTTTTTCTCATAAGAGCAATGACTCAGCAAATAAACATTTGGCTTTATCCCCTTTCTACACACTGGTCGAAGCATTAGCCCATTTGTAAGTATTTCAACTCATTCCTCTATCAAAGTTTTTGTGAAAGCTGTTTTTCTGTGGACTGTTAATGAACTTCACTAGCTAATAGAGAATGTGCTAACCGTCTCGGCTTGTGAGTTGCGTCTTCCGCCGCCATCTTGGTACAGGCATCTCACCCGTTCTACAGACTCATAGAAAAAAAGACTGTCCACACCAAACGGTATGGAATACCATTTCACAAATGAAAAAGGTGTTATATTTTACTGCTATAGATGTGTTGAATTTAATATCACGAGGTAAGGTTAATCCTTCTTTTAAGCTAACATAAAGTTAAGTGACTGTCCTGATACTTAATCAAGCTAATGCTAATATATCAGGTAGAATATTTGTTTTATTAATTAGTGATATATGTGTTCATATTTTGGACACAGTAACAATTATTTAAACTCGCCAGCCTTTGATATCCTTGTCTGGATAATATATGTTGTTTGTATACCTGGAGTGGTAACAAAAATAATTTCCCCCTGGGATTATTAAAGTATTTATGATTCTGATTCTGATAAAGACGGTATATTTTTTTATTGAAAGAATTGCATTATACAAAAAAAATGTAGAATCCAATGATAATGAATGTGTGTCTTAAACATCCAATAATTTCTACAGTTTTACAAAAAACATTAAATCAAACAAACTCAATCACTACAAATTTGTAATATATGCAAATTCATATACAAACATATGTTTGATTACTTAAAAATGAAGTATTTCAATATGACAATGATCTCATGAGCAGTTTTCTTTCAGTTTATGTGACATTCTGCTGTAATAAATACAGTAAAATTATAGATATTAGTACTGCTGTGGTTATTTTAAACTCTTAAAGAAACTGTACAGCACCTATAATCATAGTACTGTGGTTATAATGTAACTTTACTCTAGAATGACTTACATTAACTTATGATGCCTAAACATAAACTATTTATGCAATTTTGAAAACAAAGCTGGAAATGATTTTTTGAATTTTAGAAAAATAATAATGAAGGGTTTTTTTTTCTCAGCTTCTTGTCTGACCGCAATTTCAATTGTTTTATCCAGCTTGTTCTGTTCCTTTTGCTGCTCCTTTAAAATCTTCTCCCGTTCCTTCTTCAACTCTTTGTCTTTCTTTCCCCTTATTTCCTTCTCCCTCTTTATTTTCTCTTCTCTCTTACGCTCCTTCTCTTTCTTTTCCTTTTCCTTGTCCCGCCCCTCTGTCCCCTCATGGGCTCTCTGTTCCTCATCCCCTTGTATCTCCTTGCCTCTTTTCAACTCTGTTGTTCTCTCCATCTCTACTTTACTATTTTCTTCTTCCTCTCTTTCAGCCCGTAATTTCTCAATTACATTTTGAATCTTTTCGTCATACTCTGCTTGTAGTTTCTTCTTCAGTTCTTCTTTCTCTTTGCGTATTTGCTCCTCTTTCTCTTTCAGGATGCGTTGTTTCTCCTCTTCGATTGCCCTTTCTGCCTCTTGGAACATTTCATTGGTGTAGTGGCTTCCTCCGTTCTTCTTGACTATGGTTCTGATCTTCTTAAGCAGCTCAGTGACCTGCGACCGATTCTTCTGACAGTTATTAAAGACATGGTACTGACCATTGCACCTGGTCACAAGTTCCTGCAGGTCTGGGCTGTCCTTCAGGAACTCCTCAATAGTGGTGTTTTTAAGAAGGTCGCCATGAGTAAAGAGAACCATGCTGTATTTGTCTGCATCCTGGCCAAACATTTCTTGGATCTTCTGCACTGACTGCTTTTCCTCTTCTGTGAATCTGCCCAGCCTGACAGCAACAAGGAAGACATGGGGTCCAGGCGAAGAATAGCAGATGCACTGGCTTATGTCTTTATGTGTTTTATCCTGGGCCCACCTGGTGTCAAAGAGTCCTGGGGTGTCAATAACAGCAACCTTTTGTCCATCCACTTTAGCATCGGCCTTAAAGCACTCATCAGTCATAGACGTGGCGCTGAACTTTGATTCAAAGCAGTTACGCCCAAGAATGGTGTTTCCTGTGGCACTCTTCCCAATTCCAGTCTTCCCCACCATCACAATCCTCAGCTCCTCATTATTTCGTAGAATAGCTTCTGTTTGAAAGGATGAAGAATATAAAATTAGAAGTTACCCTTTAAGCATTTGTAAGTTTTCACAAATAACCATCAGTATCGATGGGAGACTTTTCTCCCCCAAAATACAACGCTAATAGGTCAAGCAGCAATTACAATACCTTTTTTTGGTTTATTGTGAGGCAGGGCCCTGTATTGGCTGTAGTATATGTACTGTATGTATGTACATGTAGTTATGACGGGAGCAAAGCAGGAAGGGATTTAGACCCAGGAAGTCCAATAAGGGTGGGCAGGAGTGGACGTGGATAGGTCAAACAAACGCAGGGGACCACTGTTCATGTCCCATTTGGAGATCACAGTAAACAGCAAGTTTTTTCAAACTTAACTTTAATGTTAGTAACCTTCAGGAATCTGATTTTAACCCCAAACTTTTTAAAGATTACTTTTTGGCGTTTTTAGGCCTTTATTTGACAGGACAGCTGAAGACATGAAAGGGGAGAGAGGGAGGAATGACATGCAGCAAATGGCCGCAAGTCGGAGTCAAACCCGAGCCCACTGCGTCGAGGAGTAAACCTCTATATATGGGTGCCCGCTCTACCAACTGAGCTACCCGGGCGCCCGGGGACAGACAAATGGCCAGTATTGTCGTATGTTTTGGAGGACTTGTTGGTTGATAGTGTTGGGCTTTTCTAACAAAAACAATTTTAATTGGAAAGAAATGCCCAACAATAATTAGGTAAAAACAATACTAATAATAAAACAAGTTGGAAATCATTTGCCAGTTTTTATTTTTCCATAAGTAATTTAAAAGATGACACTGATTCTCCGGCCTTGTTCAGCAAAGGAGTTCAAGATCTGAGGGGTACAGACTGTGAACCAGGTCCCCTTTAGTCCTGATCCAGGACTTACAGTAGGAACAACAAGCAGAGCCCTGCCTGATGATCTGAGGCTGCACTCTTGCTCATTGGTGAGCATCAAATTAATCCATGAAGTGCTTTAAAGCTAATTAGGAAAATCTTAAAATCAATTCTAAAACTCGCTGGTCACCAGTGAAGACAGGGCTGATATTATTTTGTCTTTTAGTTTTCTTAATTTCAAGCAACCCTGAAAGTGTGAGATGGCTTTTTTGTCCATGAATAGAGTGAATTACAATAATTGAACTGAGATATGTCTACATACAGCTGTTACTTTATCTAAGGAACTTGTGTTGCAATGAGCACAGACCGAAATGTTTCCAGACACTAAAACATGATGCACACAGTTGTTGTCATGGATTGTGGCTTGTGAAGTTATTGTTTATTGTTATTGTTATTTATTAGTTAAGTTAACTATCCGTTAGTGGTGTTCTTTGTTTATTTTAACATTGTAAATGCAATGTTTACATATTATTGTATATATCTGCTGTCAATCATTAAGTATACTGTCTATAGTTACTTTCAGAGGTGTCACCAAGTATTGTTCAAAGATGAAAATAAATTGCAAAAAAATAAGTTTGTTTAAAACAAAATAAGTTGCAGTATGACAGAATTAATAAAATGTTTAACCCTTGTGTGTTCCTCGGGTCAAATTTGACCCATTTTCAAAGATCTGTATCAAAACTATGGGTTTCTTTCAACCAAATTGCCCAAAAATAACAGATGGTTCCGTATACGAAACAGGCTGTAATTATGCATCAACATGCATTCCTCTGATCTTAATTATTAGCTAAAGTAATTAATAATAATTACTTATAATTTCTGGGGTTTCTAACAAAATACTAGGCATATTTTAATATGAATTAGGTTTATTGACCATGAATTCCAAACACAAGTGTAAAACTAGCAGTGATAAGTTGGAATGAAGTTTGCTTAGAAGATGTTTACTTTATGCTTTATAAAACAGGCAAAACAGACCAGGACTTGAATTGTCAATTTTGACAACATTTGGAAGACAACACAAGAGTTAAATGTATTCCGACCCCTTCTGTAATGAAACGCTGACAAATAGTTTAGTTAATGTTTGGGTTAATGATTTAGGCTAGCATTTGTGTTCAGGGCGCCTAAATCCCTGTACCCTAACCCTAACCCCTAACCCTAACCCTAACCCTAACCCCTACCCCTAACCCTAACCCCTAACCCTTTCTTTACACTGAAAGTTTAGCTAAACTTGACTCCTCCAGCTTGAGTTTAAATATAGCTTCAGGAAGACAGGTATTTTAGAAATTGGGATGGCAATACATAACTACATCGTGGTTGAATTGTACTAGCTAATCCCAATTCTCCTTGATCGAGATTTTATTAAATGCTTCTGTGTAAGAACCTTCATGTATCTGAGCTGTTCTTTCCAATTACAAAAACATGCTGAATGCAACTTTAAGTCAAAGCTCAATATAATAATAATAATACAAAAACATTTATACAATCAAAACAATTTTATCAATAGTAAAATAGTATATAAATAGAATATATTACTGTCATGACTTACCACAGTTGAAATTGTTTGCCATGTTCTGGTTTAAGCGTAGAGAGTCGATACTGCAGCTGAAGTAAAAGTCGTTCTGGTGTTGCACCTCTTTATATGGCTTCATGCATTAAAACCGATCCATTTATGATTGCACTATCAAGTCAGAGAAAGAAAGATAAACCTGGATGTGTATGAAGTCGGCTCAGTTTCTATACAGTGTAGTTAATTCATATTCAACCCTTTAGATTTAACCTTAGAGATATGAAAAATACAGGCTTTTTTTCGTTTGTTTTATAGTTATTTTATTTTTCGTTATATTAAATGAAAATGAAAATCAGAGCATATTTTAAATGTCTCTTGTCCCTTTTTAACCATGAAAAGGAAAAAACGGCATGTATTTAAATTTTAAGTCTTGTACGTTTACCCGTTTTTGAAAGGAAAATCTAATGACCAACAGATACACTGACCTACTACATTTACCTGACAGAAATGTTACAGGTTACGTTGCAGATTCAGATTTTACTCACAAAATATCACAATTAAAATATGATGCATTCTTTTTCATTAAACTATCCAGCATCAACATTGCACTGATATAATAAAGAGTATCTCATGGTTAAGTGTAGACCTTTCTATCTGCCCAGACAGTTTATATAAACTGTAATAACAGCTGTTGACATACCTCCTAATGCTACCGCTAAGATTACCATGAAAGAACTGGATTCTGCTATTAGTAAACAATTACCCGAGGCAGCCTACATTGTCGCGGGTGACTTCAACGACTCAAATTTGAAGACTGTACTGCCTAAATTCCATCAAAATGTATCATGCCCCACAAGAGGAGAAAATATTTTAGACAAAGTCTACACTGTAGCTGATGCATACAAAGCTGCTCCCCTCCCCCATCTAGGCCACTCAGAGCACCTCTCTTTTGGCGTTTTTCCATTACATGGTACCTGCTCGACTCGCCTCGACTCGACTCGACACACTGTGCGTCCGTTTTCCATTGCAGATTGTAGTCCTGCCTCAGCGTGGCTGGTCGTCTTATACGCCGGCTCAACGCACACACCAGCACACAAGTATAACCATCAGGCCACTTGAGCATGTTTTACAGTTCTGTGGAGGCTCCACACAGAGCTTTCTCCGTAGCCGATGGAAGTGGCCTGATGGTTATACTTGTGCGCTGGTGTGTGCGTGGAGCCGGCCATGTGTGTGTGTATGTAGGCTACGGAGAAAGCTCTGCCTGGAGCCTCTGCAGGACTGTAAACAAGCGGTGCCGCAGTAAACTGCCGTGACCTAACGTGACACACACACAGAACGTGGAAGGTGTGTTGATGCCAGAAGACACATTTAGTTTCTAATGAAGCTGGAGGCAGCAAAAAAAACACAGCTGGCTGAACTATTTAAAAATAGCGGGTTTGTTCAGGCCCCCCCCGTCTGTCGCTTTCACGTCACCTTTTCGGCTCGCCTCAGCTCGCTTGGAACCTTGATGGAGATGGTACTAAAAAAAGTACCTGTTAGCAGGTACCAGGTACTTTTTTTCGTAATGGAAAACCAAAAAAGGCGAGTAGAGTCGAGGCGAGGCGAGTCGAGCAGGTACCATGTAATGGAAAAGCGCCATTTGTTTCTACTGCCCAAGTACTCAGCACTCATCACCAACAGTAAAACCAACAGTAAGGACAGTCAAAGTGTGGCCAGAGGGAGTTGACTCTGCACTTCAGCAGCGTTTTGGAAACACTTACTGGAGAGTGTTTGCAACTCAGGCCACCAATGACTCCCACACGGACATTGATTCATATGTCTCCTCCGTTCTGGACTGTATCAACTCTCACATCAACAGTGTCACCACCCTCAAACGGATTACCACTTTCCCTAATCAGAGGCCATGGATGAACAGTGAGGTCAGACTCCTGCTGAAGGCATGTGACATTGCATTCAGATCAGGTGATCATCAAAAAAGCCAAGCACAACCACAAGCTAAGGATTGAGGATCACTTCAAGAACAACTCTGACCCCTGACGCATGTGGCAAGGCATCCAGGCCATCACAGATTACAAAGCTACCAACTCCACCCCACCTGTCACCGACACCTCCTTGCCAGATGAGCTGAACCACTTCTTAGGCCGCTTCAATAGGGACAACAAGGAGGTGGCCATCAAGGCTGTGGTCTCTGCAGATCACCTGCCCCTCACACTCTCCAGCACCAATGCATGCGTGGCACTGAGCAGGATTAATGCACGCAAGGCTGCTGGTCCTGATGGTATCCCCGGACGTGTACTCAGGCCCTGTGCTGTGCAGTTGACTGAGGTTTGGACTGACGTATTTAATCTGTCACTAGCCCAGGCAGCTGCCCCTGCATGCTTTTAAACCACCTCCATCGTGCCGGTGCCAAAACACTCCACTGCAACAAGCCTTAATGACTTCCGTCCAGTTGCACACATCCCCATCATTATGAAGTGCTTCGAGAGGCAGGTCCTGGCCCATCACAAGACCTGCTTACCACCTTCACTGGACCCCTTCCAATTCGCCTACCATCAGAACAGGAGCACAGAGGGTGCCATCTCTACGGCACTTCACTCTGCCCTGTCCCACCTTGACAATAGCAACACCTATGGGAGAATGCTGTTCATTGACCTTAGTTCAGCATTCAACACCATCATCCCCTCCAAACTGATCACCAAACTCAATGAACTGGGCATCAATACCTCCCTCTGTTACTGGATTCTGGACTTCCTAACCAACAGACTTCAGTCTGTTAGGTTAGATAATCACACCTCAACCATCACCCTGAACCTTGGCGTACCACAGGGATGTGTGCTGAGCCCCCTCCTTTACTCCCTCTTCACCTACGACTGCACACCTGTACATGGCTCCAACACCATTGTAAAGTTTGCAGACGACACTACGGTGATTGGTCTCATCAGCAACAACGATGAGACGGCCTACAGGGAGGAGGTCCAGCACCTATCATCGTGGTGCACTGACAACAACCTGGTTCTCAACACCAAGAAGACCAAAGAGCTCATTGTGGACTTCAGGAAGTCTAAAGCTAGCACGCACACCCCCATTCTCATCAACGGGACAGCGGTGGAGCGTGTCACCAGCTTCAAGTTTCTGGGTGTCCACATCTCTGAGGACCTATCTTGGACCCTCAACAACTCTACCCTTATCAAGAAGGCTCACCAGTGTCATGGGCGTAAATCTGATCTAACAGTAGGGGGGGGACAATAAACATAACATTTCTGTAGATCTTCAATATTAACCTTAATATCAGTTCACACACATAGCTAGGCTTACCGCCGTGGTAACGTTAGTTGTAGTGGGTGCATTTCTATCCAACGAGCTATTAAACAAGCTAGCTAATGTTACATTATATTACACTAACATAGCAAACTTTTTGTCATAACTAATTCATTAATTACCCAGCATCATTTCTATTTGAGAAAAGAACAACTTCATCCGCTGTTTAAGGTGTATAAAATAGCCTTGAACCGCCTACTTACTACATTCCTGTCACTACCGATGTAACTGTGAGTCGAGTGGAGTGCAGATCCGATTCCTAACATACAGCAGGCAGTGGACCAAACCACTGTGAGGCAAGGGAGGGGGGACTCAAAATGTTTCTAAATTTAAAAAGTATTTTTTGGGGTTTGTGTTGTTTTACTACTTACACAGATATTTTAACTATACATCATTATGTCATTTACAATACACAGCATTGTTTTAATGATATTTATAGGGGGGGGGGGGGGGGGACAACCCTTAGATGGGGGGGAGGGGGGGTCTGTCTATATGGTTCATTCAATATATCCATATTTATTCTGCTTTTCTTATTATATATTCTGCTAATACACTGCACTTTTCTGTTTTTTTGCACTTCTGGTTAGACACAAACTGCATTTCGATGTCTTTGTACTTGTACTCTGCACAGTGACAATAAAGTTTAATCTAATCTAATCTAATGCATTTTATTTCACTTTTCACTTCACACAAGTAAACGTTTGAATGCAGGACGTAGTTTTAGCTTACTATTAATAGTTAATAGTTTTTTACCTAACCTGGAGTTAGGCAGAAATATTCCAATTCCATGCAATTTGATGCTTCATTTCCAGTAAGGTAAGAGAAGCTTATTGCTTTTAAGTTAATCTTTCACGTTCATTGTCAGACACAAACTAAAGGTCACAGACAGCAGTCATGACAGTCATAACAAACAACAAAGACAGCAAGGTTGGGGGCCATATTGCGCCCACACAACATATTTGTAAATTCATAAAAATTAAAGTTTGATGGTGATTATATCAGCTGCTGTAACTTTAAGCCCAGTTCAGACCAAAGATTTGTGACGAGAAGAAACCGTTTTAGAACGTTGTCAACTGGTCAAAATGTCAGCGTTTTAGACGGAGCTTAATGAGCGCCCTCGAGCATCGTGTGTGGTTGAGTGAGCTAAAGAGTAACTTAAGAGAGGGAGCTGCGTTAGAACAAACCAGTAATCAAAGAAATAACAGTTTTCACAGTTGTATTATCACTACAAAAGGTAAACTGTAGCAAGTATCCCACTATTGTTATCCTGCCTGAAAAGTTGTGAGTTAGAACGGAAGAACAGACAGTTGTTTCGGTGCAGATAATACACCACCTTGTCACATTGGTGTAAACTGGCAGGTTTCAAACTGTTGCAGACCGGTGTATTTCAACTCTACTCATTGCAAATATTTGGTCTGAACTGGGCTTTACAGGCTAGGGCAGAGAAAATGCTATGACAAATGAGATTACTCAAGATCAGAACTGAAAAGCTGAAGAAATTCTTAAATTTAAAACATGTTCACTTGCAACATGCCACTGACCTGAAAAAGGAACAATTATGCTAAAGCAGGAGAGCGCATCAACATCACAATCCTGGGTCTACCATCATACATCAAGATAATGATAGCAATAAAACAATACACCTTCCAAAGATGTTGCAAGTTCCAGTTAGGCCACTTAATCTCAGACCGTTTCTGCATTACAGTGTCTTTACAGTCATAATGGGTTAGGGATAACAGACATACATATTGTCAACATAGAACTGGTGTACAATTGTCATTGAATAATTGGTTGAACAGTATTTCAACCTTATATCTCCCCTCATAGTAGCTTCAAGGTGTGAAAAACTTGGGAGATATACACACAGTATTCTTTATCCAATTGCTCCAACTCTTCTTTGGAGTTACTGTATATAACATTTGCATTTTGACAACATATTCACACCCTGTTGTGTGTTTGAGTGTTTTCTGTATCTTACTTTGTAAATTAGCCATATTCAAAACAATCAAATTCAAACTAAACTTCAACTCTTAGAAATATTAATTAGTGTCCTGCAAGCATTACATGTTATTAATTCAATTCACATTATACTAGCATGTTCAGGTCTTTTTTTAGAAACACTAAACAGTGGTGATACTAGGGATGGCAGTAGCTCAGTCTGTTGGGACTTGGCTTGGGTACTGAAGGGTTGCTGGTTCAACTCTGTGTGCTTGACCAAGTATGGAGTGTTGACTGGTTGCTGGAGACCCCCTTGTGGGCTCTTGAGAGTATCACCTAACATGAGAAAGGCTAAATCTTATCTTCTTATTCCTTTTTTGGTCACCAAACAACTGAATGGTACAAGACAGCCACCTATTGGACAGCAATGGGACATACTTAACTTTTGGTTTTCTAACTTCTTTTTACTGATTATACTTACAGATTTTTACTGAAGGGGTACTTTCAATGCAGGACTTATACTGTAACAGAGTATTTATACACTGTTAGTACAAGATCTGAATACAACTACACAGTTTTTGTCTTGAAATGATGAATGTCAACATGAGCTGAATGTTCTCTCTTTTATAAAAACCAGCCTAAATTGTGTTCAACGATCAGCAGAGGGCAGTAAAATACCACAACTTCTTATCACTGCAGGAAGTGAATTACGCTACTTTATGTGACTACCAAAATCCAATGACTCTTTACAGTATAAACAAGATTTGGTTTTATCAACTTTTTAAACACTGGTTGAAGCATTATTTGTACATTTTGCAATTCATTCAGATATGCAGGTTTTATACACACTGTTTTCCTGTGGATGAACTGTATTTTTCTTTTAGGCCGAACCAATTGTTTTATGGTCTTTATTCATCACGTAACTGGTGGGCTTGGTTCCATGCCTAAAACTATTTATATTGGCATTTAATGAAATGTCAATGGAGACTTCTATATTTTGATTTGCGGCAAGTCACAGGCTCACTGTGGAGAGGTTTTCCAGCTGTAACTTTTGTTCGCTTTCTCTGTTGCCTTGCTGTTAAAGAGGAATTGAAGATGCTGAATTGAATTGCTTCATATTTCTATTGGTAAGTCATCAATAGCATTATAATTTATAACTCATCATCTCATCTAATAGCTAGGTAGCTAGCTAACTAGCTAGCTTTCTAAATCCTAAAAGTTTCATTTCTATGGTTGTGGCGGTCGCATGTCATTAGTAGTATTATTTTAGTTATCACTTTACAATTACTAGGATAGTACTTTTAACCATCAACCAAGAATCTTGTATATTTATTTCTTGTAACAAATAAGAAAGACACCAGGAAGTCACATGTGTTTAGTGTTTGATGTTTTTAAATTATTTTAGGTTTTTATACCAAAAACGTGAACTATCACATTGGTAGGATGTCTTAGTTTTAATTTGTTCCAGATCTTACACTGTCATTATTTAGATTTTTTTGCAGATATTAGTAGGCTAATTGAAGAATTGCTCTCATCCATAACTCGGCAAAGACAGAATTAAGTGGGTTCTTAAATCCAAAGGTAAGGAGGTCAAAGGTCAGTATATATATATATATATATATATATATATATATATATATATATATATATATATATATATATATATATATATATATTTGAAGATTCAAATCTTCAGTTAAGAAGAAAAGTTGATGTCATTTTGTCAGACGAGTACAAGCCACCAATAACAGGGTCATACTTTACTATATACTTATTTAAACTTTCGTGTTCTTCATGTGATGGAAATGTGATGTTTTCACATTACAGAAGATGAATAAAGACAATAAACAGTAAAACATAATTAGTAAGATAAAATTTAATAGTAGAAAATAGTTGTACAGCAGTTGCAGTACAAAGGAGAAGAGTGCCAACATACTGTAGCGTGCAAGAAGATCAAAATATGAACAGTAATCAGTAAGCTATGTAATCTGTTAGGCTATAGGAGTTTATTATGTGGGGGAACTGTTCTGCAGGTGAGCTGGACTGTAACTGTGTAAAGGAGTGAATAATATCTCGTCGTGGTGGGTCAGGTGTATAGCAGAAAGATATGTAATAATCTTGATCATTTCTGAAAACAAAATTGCTGAAGAAAAAGAAACATGACAAATTAAAATTCAAAAGTCAAGTTGAAGCCTAAAAGAAAATAATAAACTAGAAAATTCCGCAAGAAGTTTTGACAGTGTGCCTACTACTCGGTGCACATTCGAATAACACTGGCTAACAGTAAATCTGCTGTTTGACACAGCCTGCAGTAAAGAGTCTCCATGATAGGAGGAGGAGTTTGTTTGGTTAGTGAGCCCAAATGGCAAAATAATATCAACACCAGAGAGATAAAAGACTGGTGTGGTGACTTTTAATAGTAATGCTGTGATGCTGTATGAAGAGGAATCCGCCGACACTGTTCTTGATTATAAAAGGTTTTATTACAATTCAAGATTTTCAGCATCATTTTTAACAAACTCCTGCAGAGAGCTTGGAGAACAACCAACCCGAATTCTTCCAATAAGTCGTTCTGAAGTTCTGCAGTTAACACATGGTATATATACTGTGCATTCAGTAGGAGGGTGTATATATGAGTTGAGATAAAGGTCAACCACGAGTGTCCTATACATGGACTAGAAGAAACAGAGTCTCTTTTGTTTTAGGGCCCTTTTCCTGTTATTCTCTTAGACTCCACATCTGTATCCTCCTCGATCTCTTTCCTGTATAGGGTCTCTCCTTCCCACCATGACTTTAGTAACACATTATGGTATGGAATACATATGAATTAAAATATGCAGGCGTAATTAAACTTAAGTCAAAGTTGTAAATCATTAGATACTTCACTGGCAAACGCGTTGATGTGGTTTGTATGTTTGTGGTGTCAAATAAATGTGACACAGAGCAGGTAACAAAAAGGTAATGGTCTGCATACTTCCAGATATTTCTTTTTATTGTCTCTATCAGCAGTTGGTGTGAACGGAGCCGAAAGTTTAAGTCCGGTGGATTCCATAGTTACATGTCTGCGACCGGCACAAAATTTCTTACATTTTGACCAACCATGATGTATGAAGAGTGAAAACTGTAGGGGAGAGAGCAGTTTGTTTGGAAATATTTTGGAGAATCGTACTGCATCTTCACCCTCTGTCCTCTTCTCTGGCTCTCAACATTCCGTCCCACATTGGAAAATCTGAAACGGTCTGAAAATTGGACGATACAAAAACTGTGATTTGGTAGAAACTGTGCTTGATATGAGAATGCCCATTCAGCCCAATAAAGGCCAAAGTCTTGTCTTCGGTTTAAACTTTTAATTATATTTCTACATTAAAGAATGGCGAATGGGTATGGCCCAAAAGACGGGTGGTTTTGAGCTATGTTAAGCGATTTCCCGAAGATTACCCATTAATGTCTACGAAAAAGTTTTTTGTCGATTTCATGAAAACCGCGCTGCAAATCTCTTTGAAAAGTCATAGCCCACCATTCCCGATCATTACACACATTTTGATGTATTTCATGTGCATGTGTTGGCAATGCTGCGTGACTAGTAGAGGGACGGAAATGTGGCGGAAGATGAAGAATAATAAGTATAGGGATAATAGTCATTGTGCCGATTGCTGCTATTGCAGCAATCGGCACAATGAATTCTAATACAGACGTGTATACATGCAACACCTTTTTGAAGTTGAAATCAATCCATGTAATTTGTCTTTAAAATAAGTCAAATAAGCAGTGAAGACAAGTGTAGCAGCAGTACATGTTGTACAAAATGAGCTCAAATGTTCTGATGTAATTCATATAAACAAAAATGAGTAAAACTCCACAAAACCCCCTTGCTTTAAGTAGGTATATCTCTTATGTATAGCTTCATAAGATTGTGGATATTATTTAGCCGTGGCTATCCCCATAAACCCAGCATACAAGAAATTAAAATCAGTGAGGCAAAACAACATGTTTACATCCCTAAAAAATAATTTCCAGTATACCCCTCTAGCTGAGAGCTATTTGCAGAAAAACACCCATATAAAGCAGCACCCTGGTTTAAACATGCCACCATAGCAACTTAATCCTTTATACTTGTAAAAGGCTTTTGTAAAAGTAAAAGGCCTTTTTCACCGAAGACATTTTGACTTGTCACAGTAGGAAAGAACAGGACTAAATAATGTCATTAATGATGGCTGAATTGCATTCCTCTGCTTTGATTTCAGGGTCCTGGTATTGTGCATGCTGGCTTACTGTCACTCTCACTGGAACACTCGAACACAACAGCACCTTCATTAGTGTTATAAGTAACAAGCTTTTCCAATTATGATGAAGTCAAAATGTCATATCACACTAAACCAGTAGCATGAAAGCATCATGATACACATCTAGATAAAACAATTAAAGTTAAGCATTCTGTTGGCTATTGGTGCTACAGGCAGCAGATACAATGTTTGTTAAAAGCCATTAACAACTCAATTCAAGATAGTTTTAAGGCTTGCAATTTGTAAAATTGATTTAAGGACATATGTTTTACTACAAATTTCTACAGGGTCAATACAATAACAACAATTAAGACAGAACCCATGATGGGATTTTTGTTTATTGCATAGTTATGTTCTTTATGAATACATACATTTCAGTGGCATGTCCAGACTTTTTTATTACTGTGGTGGCCCAAGTTGGGCACCAATTAATGGCATGAAGTATGAGTGGGCACACACAAACAACTAACAGATAATAGACCTACCAATCACAACACAGTGGGAACTCACAAATGTAATATAAAGCTTCCAAACTTTATTCTTCAAGTCTTAACAAAGAAAGTGTAGCTCCAACAGTAGGCCACATACATAATAAAATGATGCACATTCAAAAAACAATCACAGTATGAATTACCAACAAAATAAAAATAACAAAACCTGTGTGGACAAAATATTTAACTTAAAATCTACATACAATACAACATAATATAAAGTAAGATTCTGGCTCTGACCAGGCAGATGGGTTAATAGACCTACAAATCAGTCTATATATACAATAAAACAATAAACTATAAAGTAACGTTCTGGCAGTGACCAGGCAGATGGGTTAATAGACCTACAAATCAGTCTATATATACAATAAAACAACAAAATATAAAGTAACGTTCTGGCGCTGACCAGGCAGATGGGTTAATAGACCTACAAATCAACAAATGTTAAAGTATGTTATTGTCAAGTTAAACAAAAAATATAAAAAGTGCTAGATTAATGGTCTTCAACCAATAAGTCGTCAAAAAGAAAGTGTAGCTCCAAAAGTCAGCCACATACAAAAGAAAACACAGTCCCTCCAGAAAAACGCATAATTCAATGCATTATCAGCCAAAGTCCGCATATTTATGCGGGGGGGGGGCACATTTTTTCAAATACGCCGCACTTTCGCCACATAAATTGCCGATTTCCGCGCAAAATATGCGGGGCTTGCATGATTTCATAATCCCCGCATTTTCGTTGCAAAAAAGTCACATATATCTTAGCAGAAAGTTGAAAAATGTTGTGTTTACTTCACACAAGAGCAACAGTTTTTCCCTTTTGCCGTGCGAAAGTTATGAAGTGACGTAATTACGCGACGAGAACATCATCAAAAAGCTGCAGACCCCGCGATGAAGCCATGATGGAACTGCAGTTTTTGCAAGTTCCCGCAATTTCATCGCAGAAAATTGCATAAATATCCCGCATATTCCATCGCATTTTTTAAGAAAAAATGCCGCATAATCAAGGATTTTTGCCCGCAACAATCACAAAAAAACTCTTGATTTTTCTGGAAGGACTGAACACAATGCACATTCCAAAACACAATCACAGAATAAAGTATTAACAAAATTAAAATAAGTCTTTGTGAACAAAATTATGTGGAAAAAAAATTGTGTCACATCTGATAAATAGATCTACCAATCACAATGCAACATGTTTACTAATGTTAATGTAAAGTCAAAAAAAGAAATCAAAATTACTGAGTGCTAGATTATTGGTTATCAACAGGTTAAGTCATAAAAAAAATTGTAGCTCCAAAGGTAGATTACATGCAGAATAAAACAATGCACATTCAAAAACACAGTCACAATATAAAATACAAACAAAATGAAAATATATAAGCCTGTGAAGACAAAATACCATAATGACAAAATGGTACAATACTCCTAATCTACATATGATACAACAATTCAGATGACCACTCCCTGATACATTTCAAGCCATGTCCTTATGGAGTTGTTGTTCACAATCAATCACATTTCTCACACAGGAACAGAAGATATTAATACCCTTATCTGTTCAATAATGTTTAACAATGTGTGTTTAATAATGTTAATGCGAAGTAATAACAAAAATGAATAGTTGAATGCTAGATTAATGGTTCTTAACTGGGATTTGGGAGATCCAGGCCTCCTTGATTTCTTTTTCTTAATTTAAATGAGCAATAGTTTCACTGTGAGTTGTACTTGTAGATACATTTATAGCAGACAGTTAGGTTAATCTGCAACAGATAACAAAAACAAACCAAAAGTCGATAACA
Source organism: Zingel zingel (assembly GCA_023566125.1). Classification (NCBI taxonomy): domain Eukaryota; kingdom Metazoa; phylum Chordata; class Actinopteri; order Perciformes; family Percidae; genus Zingel; species Zingel zingel. The sequence goes on along the minus strand of CM042322.1, from coordinate 37,712,734 downwards.
AATGTGAAAAAATATTATATTGCATAAAAAGAGTATAAAAACATATATACAGCTAGACCTACAGCATTGGACTTTGACCCTGCAGTCTGTCTTACATGTCATTTGTTTTTATGAGTTATGTTTTTCCATCACAATGGCTACCACACCTATTTTTTCACTTTGTACAGTTCATGCGTCAGTGCTTATGTATACCCTTTATATTATATTTGCACTTGCAGATAAATGAATAGGAGAAAGTTAGGCAAGTTTGCCACGTCCGACAACAAAATCAAAAAACAAAAACTCCTTAAAGTGGATAACAAATGTTTACAAAAGATGAAATGGCATAAAAAGAATATAAAAACAGAAATATACAGCTAGACCTACAGATTTGGACTTTGACCCTGCAGTCTGTCTTACTTTTTGTTTGATCATGTTTTTATGAGGTGTGTTTGAAATTCCATCACAGTGAGTCACTGGATACCACACCTATTTTCACGCTGTATAGTTCATGTCTCAGTGCTTGTGTTGCACTTTTGTGTTCAATCAACTACCCTAGTTTTCATACTGGATGTCATATGCCAGGAGTCCATTAATCGCAAAACCAAGGTAGAAAGAAACCTTTTCTCTACTGCAACCATGTCGTATTCCACCAATAAGAGCAGGACGAACAGGGATTTTCAGTGTGCCATAATTGGCGAACACCTGTCCTTCCTCAGTGATTCCACTGACTCGATGAAGGCGGCTTGTGATTTGCTGTTCCTTAAATATGTCCCCGTTCCACCAAAGTTTTGCCAAGATATCACGAGGAATTTTAAAGGTCCCATCCAATTTACGTTTAGAAACAAACCTATCAAGTCCTTCTCCTTTTCCTAAGTAGAAGTGGGCAATTGTGCTTCTCTTTCCACAATGTTTTGCCAGATGTTTGCGGGATGAGTTTCGAATTGCAGTCACATAGGTCCCAATATCTGTATTTTTCTCAGTTGGACTTGGCCAGAGTAACAGCAGAGCCAGGTAGTACGGGTCTGGGAAGGGATACCGAAGTCCTACATCTTGGAGTGTTTTCAAAAGTAGATCAGAGAGTTGGCTGTAACTCTTGACATGTTTAGATTTTGGTTTCAAAAGGTAAAGAACTATGTTTGACAAAATGTAATTGATTGTTTCCTTCGTCTTTTGTTTTTTGTTGACGGATTGTTGTTGTTGTAAGAATGCATAGCATTCTGTGACCCTCTCGATCTCTTCGGCAGGTCTGTCCAAACGCTGAAGAATCCCTGCAAATGTATCTGCTTGTTTACCTTCAAGAAACAATCTTTTTTCATGAATGTCGATTTCCAAATTGAGATTAGGATTGTTTTGTCGTTCTTTTTTCATTTCATCTGGTGCAGTGCAAAAAAGATCTACATACTTTTTAAAAAGACCACAGACGGTCCAACGATTCTTTGAATCATATTCTGAATTGTTCCCTTTTGTATACGTGAAGTAACGGTTAACAAGGTCAAATGTTTCTTTTACTTCAGTTTTCAAACTGAGCAGAAACGGTTCATGTTCTTTGATGATCTCCACATATCTGTTGTTAATCTCATTATCTTCGTTATGCACGCTGGTGATTAGGATTTTTTTTTTAAGGAAACTCTGGAAGTACATCTTCCTCATCGGATCATTTCCCTCAAAGAATGGCAATCTGCCCAATATCTCAAATACCAGAAAAGCTATTTGCAGCACACCCACATAGCCATAGACTAATGACTTTCCTTGATAGTCATCTGATGCATCATCAGCAACTTCCTCCTCAGGTTCATCCTCTGTATTTGCCAGCTCTTGAGCCCTTTTAAACGCTCTGATAGCATTATCTGCTATTTTAATGTTTGTGTTTAAGTCTTCTGGATTGCGTGATGTCTCCTGCTTTTCTCTGTTGTTGTTGGATATTAAATTGCTTTTGTGAATCTGCCCAATTGTGTCCAATGTGCATGTGTTTTCTTTAATGTTCTTGGCATATTCAGCCCATTTTCCAGCCTCTGGGAAGTCACTTTCTTTGATGTACAAATATCTCGCCAGTGCTTGAGGAATAGATGCACTTTTTTCGAACCTGGATGATGCTTTCACAAAGATTTTTTGGACAGTTTGTCTCCCTTCCTGGTTGTGGATTTTATCTATGAGAGAAGAAAATAGTTCTCTCTCTACTCCATCTTTCTTTCGCTGCCTTTCAATCAACATTTTTTGAATTGAGTCTCTGTGTTTGGCAACTCCAACATTGAAGAACAGATCACAGTGAAGAATCTCCATAGTGATATCACTTACTTTTAAAAAGCAGCTTCTCTCCAACTCTTCCAGGCATGCAGATGCTATGGAGTGATGAAGGATTCGGATTCCTTTGTATCCTCCCCATTCTTCAACTTTGTCTATGATGAGAGTGTTTGAATATCGCTTCATTCTGTCCATTACACTATCCTCTTTCCAGTGAATCACTTTCATGCCCAAAAAATCTTCAGAGAGTGAGAGAGATATTTCAGATTCTGCCACATAGGTGTTCAGTAACGCTAGAAAGGCAAACAGTCGGGCTTCCTTTAAACTGAAATTAAAGTTCTCCAATGTGTTACGGGCAAGATCATCAATGTACTTTTTGTCAAAATTGCTCTTCATGATCATGAAGCTGTAAAAGTTTTCAGGTTTTTCATGAGTTTCTTTGAGCTCTTTGAGTTTTTTCTCAAAATTATTTTGTTCTTCTTTAGTCAATGAAGCAGTAATGAATTGACTTGGATTGTGTCGTTTGTATTGCTCCTTTGGGCTATTGGAACGAACACAGTTGAGGATTATGACTTTGCAATTTTTTTCGTCATCCACATTTATGCTACAGTTATCCTCTACAGCTAAACGGATGCTGTTTACAAGTTCATAATGATTCTCTGTTTCCTTTGAGTCGTCAACTAACAGCAAAACGGGAGAAGGTCTCTCGCTTTCAAGATTCATCAGTTTAACAACTTGGTTGGCAACGTCTGCCTTTGGATGTGTATTGTCTTTCAACACAGCACATCTGGTCTCTTGACGAAGATCCCACATCAAATGCATTGCTAAGGTGCTACCACCACAGCCTGGATGGTGAAACAGATTGAACAGAATGCACATGTCTTTTGAAGCTCTCAACTGAGACGTAATCATCTTCTTCACATTTTCATACTTGTCCCGCTTGACAAATGGCTTGTCTTTGTCTTTGTCACAGAAGTAGAAGTTCCACCATTTGACTTTGCCTCCTCTGTAGAATTCTTCCTCAACTTTGATTCTGAAGTCATGAAACTCTTGACTGTTTTCATCATAAATCTTTTCACACTGATTCAGACATAATATATCTAGAGCTGTCAATAAGTCTTCGTCCTTCTGCTTTAGAACAACACAACTGGAGTCAGAAGAGGGGAGCAGCCTTCCAGATGACTGATTGAATGGTCCCAGGGCCATTACTGTTCCATTGACCTCGCTGAGGGTCAGCTCATATATAGATCGTGGGTCGATGTCAGATTCACACTTTTCTTGTATCAGCTCCCTCCATTTTTCATACGTGCTCCGAGATCCACAAATAGTGATGATGCTTTCCTCTTCAGTGTGTTTTAGAAAGGCCTTGTAGATGTCAAAGATTGGGTCTTTCTCAGTGTCCACAGGTGAAAGTAGGAGGAATGTGATTAGACATTTTCCATGGAGAAGAACTTCAGGGTTGCAAATGAATGAAACCAACTGCTCTACATCTCTGCAAGTTTTCCTCAGCCAGTTCTTATAATCTAACTCCTTGTCTGAGTCACTGTCAAGGTCATTTCTGCCATTGCAGAAGACCCAGCTGGTCTGTTTGTAGAGGTTAAGGCTCTTAATCACTGAGTCAGTCTGTCCTTGATATTGCGAAGGGTTATGCTTATTGGCCACCCTTGACTCTGTGTAGGAATGACACAGTCCACCTGGAGCAACAGAGCTGGGGTCAAAGTCTAACACACAAAACAGTTTCAGCTTATTCAAAAACTGGAGATACTCCAATTGTTCTGGACTACTCTTGTTCACAACAACAACAAATCTGTCATAGTTGTCCAGTGAGTTCCCACCACAAGTTAACAAATTCTTTAGTTTGTCTCCCTGGTTTGCTTCTTTCTTTATCACTTCTTTTGAGAGACACCACTGCTCCAGTTGACCTGCATGAATAGTAAAGTAAATGCATTATTGAATAAAAGAAAACATAAAACACATTTTAGGTTAAGTCTGGTGTTCTAAATTTTGGTATTGTCAGTAAACCCTATGAAAAGGAAAACCAATATGTTAGTCTGTCTCTCATTACTTCTGACTTTCCCACCCTGTATGTGGCTCTCAATTTCAACCCTATTGGTTCCTACTGAAGAAAAAATTCCCATACAAATATATAATAGTTTTTTTTAGGTTTAGAAATATCCTAAAAAAGCTGGTCGCTGTAGTTTTTATCAAAAAACAGGATAAAATTGTGCATTTGCTCGGGACTATTTTCAGCGGTAGATTAATCAATATTTGATGCTTTTGTGAGTATGTGGGCAGGAGAAGGGTGTGTGTGGGATTGACTCAAAATAGTGTCCACGGTAATAAACACAGGTAGATATATGCTTTGATTAATTAGGTCATTGTTGTTTCTAGGATCAATTCATTCACTGGTTTTGGGATTAGTTGACAGTAATTTCAAACATACAATAAAATGTGAGTCAGCATGTGTCAGCAAAATTACTACAGAAAACAAAATAATGCAGATTATTAGAAAAATACTAGCTGCAAAAAATAATGTTCAGGCCATGCTGATGCAACTTGACTATTTGAATATATTTTTACATTTGTTGTCTTACCCATCCTGTTTTCCAGCTGAAGAGCAAGTTCACGCTGATCGATATTTCGTAGAATGTCTATTGTGACTCGTAAAGCCTCCTTCTCTCCATAGTGTTCAGTCATTAATTTAGCGGTGTCCATGGTGTCCTTGCCCTCCAGTTTACCTTTCGGAATCATATTATTTGTGGATTTAGTGTATTCATTGAAATGAAATTTTTTTAGGTCGTCTTTTGAAAGGTTGTCAAGGGATTTCTGTATCTCCACAGTCATCTTGGGTATGTCTGGTAGAACTGTGGTCTGCAGGAGGAAACAAATGTAAATTGTTTAGTGTAAAGTATACACAGTAATTGCTGTCTACATCTGGTAAAATCCTGAGGGTTTATACCTTTGTGTTTTAAAAATGCACAAAAACTTAGTTTTTGTCTTGTCATGTTATTTCAAACTAGTGACAGTTCAAAATGTGCCTTTTTGGAATGGGCTGACTGCTTGGTCTGTGGTATTTCTGCTTGCAGCTTTCTCCAGAACCATTGTGCCCCAAAATAACGATAATAATAACCATTATTAATAATAATAATAATAATAATAGAAGGCCCTCAAAGCACTTAATATGCACCTTAACTGTATACTACTGACGTACTTTATACTTCTACTTCATAACATTGTAGTAGTACATTTACCTGACAAAGAATGTTGTTGATACAGATTCTACAATTAAAATATGATGCATTATTATTCATTAAGCTATCCAGCATCATATTAGAGTTTAAATATCCACCTTGAACAGATGTTAAGTAGATTTAAGTACATTGTGTTGATAAGTCCCTTTCTTTTTACTTTAATAAGTATAAAGTTAATAGACAAGATAATAGAAACTTTACCCTGGTGGTTTCTTTTCTCCTGGCCCCATAGTCCTTTGGCTTTGGCTGATGAATGTTCTCCTTCTCTGAAGCTTTCTTGAATGGGACCTGAGACTTTTCAAAGTCTTTTTTCACCAGTTTGTCTGTTTTTGATTCAATTTTCTTTTGTGATTCTGGTTTAGTTTCTATGGCCTGAGCCAGACTCAGTTCAGGTTGAGTAGGTTTTGCAGCTTCTGTTTGATCTGTGCTGGTGTGAGGGATGGGTTTCAGTGTCGGTTCTGAATTGTTTTTCAACTGTCCAAGTTTTTTCAGGATCTTAACAGCAGGACCGCCTTTGACTTCTAAATCCAGAAAATCCTGGTTGTTGAAGCAAACAAGGCAATCTCCAGACACATCTTCTTCATGGAGCCGTTCTGCATATTTGCTATATATGTTGACATGCTGCAGTAACCACTGCTTCACCTGCTCCTTTGTCCAGTTTTCCACATATGCTGGGAACTGTGACTCATGTTGTGATCCTTTTTTCAGACTTTCTAGATAAGATGTGATTTTTACAGCAGGACCATGCTTTATTCCTAATCCCAATATTTCTGTCTTTTCAAGCTCAGCTAAAATGTCTCCGGACACTTCCTCTTCATAGAATCTGTCTGCACAAGTCTCATGAACTTTGACCTCTGTCATCAGCCACAAGTGGACATCTTTCTCGGTCCATTTTTCAATGGGCTGAGATGGTGGCTTTGTTGAGGTCATGTTGGATCCACTAAAAATTAAACAGTTGAGTAAAAGATTAAAATAATGAAAGGACAGTAGGTACATAGTCCTAAAAAAGATGTTATCAAATAATTGGCTTTACAGGAGAAAATGAACAAGAAGCACTTGCACTATGCATTTGAGTTTAAAAAAAAGAAGTAAAGAAGTGTTCTCACAGGTAAAAATGATCTCCCAACTTAATGATGCATGCATAATAATAAGTAATTCATCATTTTACTGGTACCTGAAGATCATGCTTTATAAGTTATATCACTTTATAATAACGTATGTATTTTATTTTGTATTTTACTTTATAATAACTTTTTTCCAATTAAACTGCATTTCAGGGTGTTTTATTCTGAGGTGCCCTTGAGCAAGGGCCCTTATCCCCGCCCAAAAAAAAAAGCTCAGTGGCCAGCAGATAAGACTGTGGTTGTACTGGGCAGCTTCCAGGTATGAATGTGGTCAGATCAGACTGTGGTGGTACTGGACAGCTTCCAGGTATGAATGTGATAAGATCAGACTGTGGTGGTACTGGACAGCTTCCAGGTATGAATGTGATAAGATCAGACTGTGGTGGTACTGGGCAGCTTCCAGGTATGAATGTGGTCAGATCAGACTGTGGTAGTACTGGGCAGCTTCCAGATATGAATGTGGTCAGATCAGACTGTGGTGGTACTGGGCAGCTTCCAGGTATGAATGTGGTCAGATCAGACTGTGGTGGTACTGGGCAGCTTCCAGGTATGAATGTGGTCAGATCAGACTGTGGTTGTACTGGGCAGCTTCCAGGTATGAATGTGGTCAGATCAGACTGTGGTGGTATTGGGCAGCTTCCAGGTATGAATGTGGTCAGATCAGACTGTGGTAGTACTGGGCAGCTTCCAGGTATGAATGTGATCAGATCAGACTGTGGTAGTACTGGGCAGCTTCCAGGTATGAATGTGATCAGATCAGACTGTGGTGGTACTGGGCAGCTTCCAGGTATGAATGTGGTCAGATCAGACTGTGGTAGTACTGGGCAGCTTCCAGGTATGAATGTGGTCAGATCAGACTGTGGTAGTACTGGGCAGCTTCCAGGTATGAATGTGATCAGATCAGACTGTGGTAGTACTGGACAGCTTCCAGGTATGAATGTGGTCAGATCAGACTGTGGTAGTGCTGGGCAGCTTCCAGGTATGAATGTGGTCAGATCAGACTGTGGTAGTGCTGGGCAGCTTCCAGGTATGAATGTGGTCAGATCAGACTGTGGTAGTACTGGGCAGCTTCCAGGTATGAATGTGGTCAGATCAGACTGTGGTAGTACTGGGCAGCTTCCAGGTATGAATGTGGAACTGTGTGAATGTGATCAGGTCTGCGTTGCAAATTATAATTTGTTCTCAATCGACTTAACTGGATGAATAAAGGTTAAATAAAAATATGCCATTTTTTGGTAACCCTTCATTTTACAGTCCACTTAATTACCAAGTATTCACCTGGTAATTACATGGTAATAATATTACATTATTAGGTAACTATCACTGGTAATAAGTAGGTAATTATAGATAAACCACAGTTAAAGTACGAGGTAAAATCTCAAGTAATACTCATCAATTCACCAAAGTGCCATGTGGTTCTGACCGTTTTAGAATGGTATTAACTCAGATACAATTGTTCTTAGACAACTACTCCTAAGAAATACCCCCTCAATTACCCAACAATAAAATGTACCAATTCAGTTATCCAGGGTTTATTTTGTAACAGCCCAAGTTTTAGTGTGCTTTCTATGAATTTAGAAAGTACTTTCCAAATAATTACTAAGTTTTATAAAGTTATTGTTCATGGCTACATGAGCTTTATTTGATTTACCTTAGAAATTATAAAACATTACATCAGCACTTACCTGGTAACACCCACTGGGTGGACAGTTGATCTCTTGGTAAGCCATGAAAGAAAATCTTCATAACTGCTGGGTATGTTCTTGTAGATGTATTCACAATATACTCAGCACATAGGCGGAAACTGGACTGTAAACGGATGACTTGTTTGTTTCAAGGTTGTTGCCAGGATATTAACATACCAATTGTAATAAATGTCTCCCTTTGTTTGTTCAGTCAACACCAACTTTTACCATATAGGTTCCACAACATAACTATGAAAAACCAGAATATTTACCCATTAATTAAGCTAAAACTGGACTGTAAAAGGAAGTCTTCTTTGTTCCCAGGTAATTACCATGCAACTTGTAATAGATTATTCGGTAGTACTTTACATTACGTTTCTCATAATTTCTGGGTAATAAACATGAATATGACTATGTGCTGATGAATGTAAAACTACATTTTTCTATTTTCACCAGAAAACCTCATAGTGGAAATGCCTTAAGTTTATCTAATTGACAGTGAACATGTTAAAGATCATATATGAGCAACAATTTTGTTAAGTATGTTTAATAAGTCAATTCAAAAATGTGTTTATTTACAACTTACAGCAACGTAAGTAGTAATGGTAACAGCGAACTACTGTGCAAGAAAGTAAGTTATGTTAGAACAGACTGGATATTTTTTGTAATGTCTTTATTTAGTTTTCACCACCATGTTAATGAGAAAGTGTAACAGTAAATGGGCAACCTTACTGCGACTCTGTCTTCATTGGCTGCGGTTTAACTTGGTGTTTATCAGAGCTTAGATGCACTGCATGGGAACACTACAAGCCTTATTGTCTAATTTGCTTTCAGTGTATGATAAATGTTTATGGCTGATGTTTGTCTTTGAGAATGTGCAGCATTATGTGAACTTTTTTGTTTGTTTCTCATTCAGCTCTCACGATGTGTTTGTGAATATAACTGTTACTGTGTGCAAGTGTAAGTAGTCTATTGTAAATAAAATCTTCATAGACCTTCAGTTTGAGAGTTTGCCATTGCTAGCCGGGGATGCTACACACCCTAACGTTGAGATGCCCTAACTTTGTGTTATGATTTTGGTATTTTGTCTTGTACTTTTGTTGCCTGGTTTAGTTATTTCTGTATGTTTCCTGTGTTTGTATATTTATTCTATATTTTTCTGTCGTGTTACCTCATGTTGTGTATTCCCCGGTTTATGTTCTATTTCCTGTTTTATTTTGATAGTCTGTGTCCGATCTTGTCTTGTCTAGTTTTACTTTGTTTTCCCGCCTTTGATTGTCCTGCCCCGCCCTGATGTGTTTCACCTGTTGTGTCACCTGTCCCTCATTAGTTCATTACCTCATGTATTTAACCCCCGTGTTCCCATTGTCGCATGTCAGATTGTTTTGCCTGTCTTTGCCTGCTTTTGTACTCCTGTGCCGTCAGTTGTGTATGCTTTTGTATCCCTCTGCATCCTGCTCCTTGGGTTTTTTCTAGCCTCTGCTCTGCCGTGTGTTTGTTTTATTAAATATCTTGAAGCTTACACCATCTCCTGCCTGCCGTCTCTCTCTGCATTTGGGTCCTCCACCTCACACCTGTAACAACTTTGTTGTTCATTCCTACTTGCATTTTTATTGCATTTACTGTTCATCTTTTTTTATATATTCATAAAGTAGTCTTTAATTGTTTGCTTATTGTCTTTTTAATTGATTGTAATGGAAAATAAGTGCTTTGTAAATAAAGGTATTATAATTGTTGATATTTTTAAGTGGTGAGTTTACAGCTAACAGCAACTTAATGCAATATTGTCTGTGGCTTTTGTTGGATCGACTGTAGCTACCATACATTCTGAGAAGTTAGCACATAATCATGTTTATTACACAAAAACTAAAATAAGTGAAATGTTAAGGGCTACTGGTAATCTATTACAAGTTTGATGGTAATATCCTGGTTATATCCTGGGAACAAACAATCATCCTTTACAGTCCACTTTCAACTTATTTAATGAGTAGATGTTCATGTGTTTCATAGTTATGTTGTGGAACCTATATGGTACAAGTTGGTGATGACTGAACAAACGAAGGGAGTCATTTATTACAATGGGTATGGTAATATCTTGGTAATAACCTTGAACAAACAGGACTTCCTTTTACAGTCCAGTTTCCACCTACGTACTGAGTAAATTGTGAACACATCTACAAGAACATATCCAGTACTTATGAATACTTTCTATCATGACTACCCATTGTAGTTTCTCTATAATTACCTACCTATTAGCAGTGGTAGTTACTTAATAATGTAATATTATTACCATATAATTACCAGGTAAATACTTGGTAATTAAGGGGACTGTAAAAGGAAGGTTGACGGTTTGAATGGCAAAGTCTTTCACAATTTGTAGTCAAATTATTTGAAATTCACTCTCATGTACACCATTGTGTGTGTTTGTTAAACTCTTAAAGTATCTAATAAATATAAAATATCTGTAAGTAAGCCTGGTAGAATCTCCTAATGAAAAAGGCCAACTTCTTGCATGCATGCTTTTCTTTATTTCTATTTCTCCTAATCATTGAACATATGTTAGATTGCATTACTGGTGTATACAGCTTCTATGTAAATAACGTTCTGTACAGTGGTATTTTAATAGTATTGGTACATTTAGTCTCAGAACCAGATACATCATTTAATTATTTGCTAGCTTTTCTTTTTCCTGTAGTCCATGCTTGTCAGCCACCACCCATTCTGATGGATAGTGTGTGGTTCGGATACACTTACATTTCTGTGGTAATGTACAGTCATGTCTACATCTGAATAGTGTCCGAAGACCTCTACCTTTACTTCACCGACTGATACATTGAGCCATTTCCTGCCAAAAGCTTTTGACACAGAAATAATAACCAAGATGATACCACATAATAATACAAATGCTTACCACAGCAGCTGACATAGTTAAAATTCACAATGTGAGTTTGATGGAAGTCATTGTTCAGTTTTTACATACACAAAAGCTTATTTCAAAGCATACAAAGAGTGAGCAGCCAGTGAATTTCTCACCTGATGATGTCCTGTATGTCTCATCAGACTGGATTTTAGCTGCTGGTCATCTCTCCTGGAAGATGAGAGGTGTGATGTTATTGTGAACAGATATTTAACTGACCAGTCATCTATTTACTGAACCTTTTGCTGAGATGAATACTGCACTATGAGTTATACCTCCTGAGTCCTGTGCTGTCTTTACGTCAGTGATCGCCAACACACCTATCCCTGAAAGTTCGGCCCATCCCTGTCGCACCACTTTCGTGACAAGCGAGAATGTAATACAACAACATGCCTGCACCCTCCTTTTTCTTGTACTTTATTGAATACAAAAATTCAAACAGGCATGTTTATAACATAAGTGTATTACAATACAACTGAGAACATGACACAATGACACACATCCTGATGAAATCTTAAAAAAGAAAAGAAACAAAACAAGAAAGTGTATTATAAAAGTGTAAGCAAGGGAATTACATAAACAGTTTAATTGCATGCTTTTCTTTTTCCTGTAGTCCGTGCTTGTCAGCCACCACCCATTCTGATAGATAGCGAGGGGTTCAGCTACTACACTTACATTTCTGTGGTAATGTCCAGTCACGTCTACATCTGAATAGTGTCAGAATACTCTACCTCTACCTTAACTTCACCGACATTGAGCCATTTCCTGCCAGAAGCTTTTGACGGAAATAATAACCAAGAGCAGTGCTGAGATTTCATGCAAATGCTTACCCCAGCAGCTGACATAGTTAAAATTCACAATGTGAGATTTAATGGAAGTCATTGTTCAGTTTTTACCCACACAAAAGCGTATTTCAAAGCATACAAAGAGTGAGCAGCCAGTGAATCTCTCACCTTTTGATGTTCCTGTACGGCTTATCCGACTGGATTTTAGCTGCTGGTCATCTCTCCTGGAGAGGTGTGATGTTATTCTGAACAGAAACTGACCAGTCATCTATTTACTGAAACGTTGCTGAGATGAATACAGCACCACGCACTAAGATACCCGTACTGTCTTTACCTGAGTGATCATCAACACCTATCCCTGAAGCTACTTCCCTGTTGCACAACTTCCGTGACATGCAAGAATAGACCAACATGTCTCCACCCTCTTTTTTTCTTTAACTTTATTGAATACAAAGATTCATACAGGCAGTTATATAACATTAGTTCATTACAATACAACTGAGAACGCCACAAATACTGATCAAATCTAATCTAAAACAAACCTAATAAGTGTGAGAGAGTATTGCTTAGAACAGTCCCGTCATGTTTAAATGCTTCAAAAACAAAGGAACATTATGAGGACTAATGTTTGTGGAATAAGTTTGAGTTTCATAGATAATTTATGTATCATTCATTTAATTATCAAAATCACATTTTCACAGAAACTCAATACCACAACATTTACTAAAGATTGCAGAGGGGTTTTGAATAATATACAAGAAATGACTTAACCATTTTAGCTTTAAAGTGCCTTTTCTTATGGCTGTATCAAACCATCAAGATGTCATATGCATTGTTGTATACACATTTCTCCAAAATGTTGTCCTGTGTATATGATATAGTGGGACAATTTGGTATCTCCACTTGAATTAATTTTAGTTTTGGGAATCAATTTAACCCTTGTGTTGACCTCGGGTCACATTGACCCGTTTTAAATATTTGTTTTATATCAGGAAATAAACGCTGAAAATGTATAGAAGAAAAATAAAAAAATATAAAACATTGGAAAAAGCAAAAAAAAGGCATCAAAAATGTCAGAAAAAAGTGTTTTTTTTTCAAGGTTGAAGGGAAGACAACACAAGGGTTAAAAAATTAAAATTTTAAAATATTTACGTATATCACTCCTATCTTTTAAATTCTATCCTTTTTGCCAACCAATTTATTATTATTATTATTATTATTATTATTATTATTATTATTATTATTATTATTATTATTAAGCACATTTATATAAGGCAAACACATTTAAGAAATACACAATAAAGAATTATAAAAAAAACAAACTGAAATGACATAACGACAGTGAAAGAGTTAGAGGAAAGGCCAGGCTATATCTATCCTAAACAGTAACTTCTACAACTTTGTTTTAGCTTTGTGCCACAACTAAATCATTATTATGCTGTGTTCTGTTTGAACTCCCTTCTATCCTAAGAGCGTATATTTGTGATGACTCGATTTAAATTATTCTAGCACTTTCAGGGGCCTGTTGCACTAAAGTAGAATGAAGAAATCCAGGATAACTGAAAAAGCTCAGCTTGACTTAGTGTGGTCCGCTCATCGCGGCTTAATCTTAAATGCACGTTTGCCGAGCCAGGATGAGAAGGTGAAGATATGTCAAGCCAGGTGATAGCTGGGATAAGTGCACGTTCACGGCTTTCTTAAATAGACCACGGTATCGATCACAGATTTACTGATGCAGAAATGGAGAAGACGTGTGAGGCATATCTTTAACCCGCTGAGCAGCAGCTGTTAATGGAAAATTACAAGGAGGTGAAACATATAATATATGATATATACTATATAATATATGATATATACTATATAATATATAATATATACTATATAATATATGATATATACTATATAATATATGATATATACTATATCATATATCATATATACTATATAATATGCAAAAAGGGAAATACAGCTGTTGTTATCAGACAGAGAGAAAAAGCCCAACAGACAATAACGGACCGACTGAATGCGTAAGGATTTAAAAAGATCTACTTAGGGCCTAAGTTTTAAGTTTAATTGCTTTTAATATGCTTGTTGTATGTGTTGGATGTATTGCGGTATCTGTTTTAATGTGCTAAATGTGCTGGTTTTACTCTAAAGTGTCTTTGAGTAGCCTGTAAAGCACTATTGTGATGGTTATGGACATTTCTGTTGCCTGTTTATATATATTTCTGTTGCTGTTTCCAGTTTTTGATGTCCATCCATCTTCGTCCGCTTATCCGGTATCGGGTCGCGGGGGTAGCAGCTCCAGCAGGGGACCCCAAACTTCCCTTTCCCGAGCAACATTAACCAGCTCCGACTGGGGGATCCCGAGGCGTTCCCAGGCCAGGTTAGAGATATAATCCCTCCACCTAGTCCTGGGTCTTCCCCGAGGCCTCCTCCCAGCTGGACGTGCCTGGAACACCTCCCTAGGGAGGCGCCCAGGGGGCATCCTTACCAGATGCCCGAACCACCTCAACTGGTTCCTTTCAATGCGAAGGAGCAGCGGCTCTACTCCGAGCTCCTCACGGATGACTGAGCTTCTCACCCTATCTCTAAGGGAGACGCCAGCCACCCTCCTGAGGAAACCCATTTCGGCCGCTTGTACCCTGGATCTTGTTCTTTCGGTCAAGACCTCAAGCCTTCATGACCATACGGGAGGGTAGGAAGGAAAACTGACCGGTAGATTGAGAGCTTTGCCTTTGGTTTTTGATGTATATTCTGAATTGTGTATGTTAATCCTTGTGTTCTCTGTTCTCCCTCGTGTTTAGTGTTGTGTTAAGTTACTGTGTTTAGTTGATAGTCATGTTTTCTGTTGGTTTTTCCTGTTTTATTTTGATAGTCTGTGTTCTATCTTGTCTTGTCTAGTTTTGCTTTCCATGTTTCCCGCCTTGTCTGATTGCCCTGCCCCGCCCCTATCACCTGTCCCTGATGTGTTCATTACCTCATGTATTTAACCTCTGTGTGTTATGGTTTTGGTTTTTTGTCTTGTATTTTTGTTCATTTATGTTGCCTGGTTTAGTTATTTCTGTGTTTGCATATTTTTCTGTTCCCTGTTGTGTTGATCTGTCCCGTGTACTGTGGTCTGTGTATTTAGTTGTGTATTTCCCTGTTTATGTTCTGCTTCCTGTTTTATTTTGATAGTCTGTGTTCTGTCCTGTCATGTCTAGCTTTACTTTGTTCTCCCGCCTTCGTTGATAGTCCCGCCCCGCCCTGATGTGCTTCACCTGTTGTACCACCTGTCCCTCATTTGTGCATTACCTCTTGTATTTAACCCCCGTGTTCCCTTTGTCTCGTGTCAGATCATTTTGTATCCCCGTGCTGTCAGTTTGTGTATCTTTTTGCATCCCATTGCTGTTGTTTGTCTGTTCTCTCCCTGCCGGACGTTGGGAGTTCTCCAGTCTCTGTACTGCCGTTTCTTGTTATATCAAACCCTGAAGTTCTACCACCTCCTGCCTGTCTGCCTCTCTCTGCGTTTGGGTCCTCCTTTCCCTGCTCACTGTCACACTGTGTTCCCGTTGTCTCTCGTTGGATCGTTTTGTCTCCGTTGCTCTGTCTGCGTGAGCTTGTGTTCCTTGTCCTGCTAGTTTATAGTCTGTCAGTTTGTTTCAGCCTTGTGCTTTTATTGTATTTTTTCGGCCTTTGTGCTGCTGTTTTTAGTTATTTCTTAAATCCCTGAGCTCAACCCATCTCAACCCTACCTGCCTCTCCTTGCTTTTGGCTCCTTTAATTCCATACTTCGCAGCAACTATATAAATAAAATGTTTTATTATTTAGCCTACTTTGCCTTAAAAGTAAGCAGAGGGAATTCATGTTCCTCGGGAAAGTTTACCCTAAGGACTATAGGCTTAATTTCAAACTCTTATTCATAATGCGAGAATATGTTTTACAACCATATGCACAAATCTCTATAAGCTATGTCTAATTCTAAATATCTTTCTACAATTAATGTTCATACAGAACAAACATGACTGGACAAAAACTAGAAAAAGAAGTGACTTATAGACACTGTAAGCATATCTGTAAAACAATACAGCCTATTATTCATGTTTTTCCCAAGCTCCAAGATGCGTGACAGCACCAAAATGAAAAGATTAAGAAGCTTTGTGGCATTCCAACACATTCCCACTCCCATCTCGTCAAATACGGACGTTTGGTCAGGTGCCATTCTCGTCGTTATTGACGCTAAAAGTCTCCTTTAGAGTCCGTTGCACGGTGTGGGAGGATCCTCCTGCCTCCCCCTGCATCTCCACGTTGCACGGGGCAAATTCATGGGGAGAGCAGCGGAGGAAAAGCCCATTTCCTCCGCACTGTCCCACTTTATCTCCGGTGCATGTGCAACCATTTCTTACCATCAAATCAAAGCTAAATTCATCCAGGATAACTTGAATAACCCGGCTTAATCCCTTATCCTGGTTTTGTGCAACAGGCCCCGGGTCATTTAAAAAAAAAGGGAACACTAAACAAACAGGATAAAGGCAGAATCTAATCTTTCTATTGCTCTTTGGTTCACCAAACAACTGAATGAATGGTACAAGACAGGCACCCTGTGGACATCAATGGGACAGACTTAGTTTTTGGTGCCTGCAAACATCAATGTTGCTGAACACAAGTGTAGAATAATGTTATAGAATAAAACCACAATGTCGCCAGTGGAGAAGACCGTCTGGTTAATGCAACAGTCAAGGCATTGTATATATGTAGACCTGAACTTACCATTAAGTCATTCATTATACATTTTTTCTGTTGCTAATAAACCAACTGAACCTGTATGAAATAGAGTTTGAACCACTTTATGAATGCTACCTGTTAAAAAATAACACTAGTTGGCTTGTTTGGGGACTTGCTACAGGGAAGAGGATGAAATATGATCTAGGACAAGTGTCAAACTCAAGGCTCGGGGGCCAAATGTGGCCCTCGCAAGTTTTAATCCAGCCCGCATTATCAATTTACATTCACGATACATTTTAGCCCGCCTAGTTGTGCACCAAACCAAAATGTCAACTGTTTTCAAGCTATTATTACACGACACTTTGGCAGATTTGCTGACTTTGAAGTTTTTTTATATTCAGGCTGTGAAAGCAGTTGCTGTAAAAAATGTAATCATTGTTTTTCATGATTTGCTAAACTCTAAGATGGCTAGGGACATTTTTGGCTGACTTTTTAGGGCTTTATGTCAACCAAACTGTAAGTGAGAAAGCTATATGAGACATGCAATAATACAGTCAAAAATATTTGACTTTCGATTAAATAAAAGCATGCCAATGTGTTGGCACTTAATGTGATTCTTATTTTCCAGTGTGGCCCTTAGTGACACTGGCCCAATCCCAAAGTGAGCCCTGAGGACTAAAGACTCCCAGACTTAATTGATCTCAGGTGCTGAGTGAGTGAGTGTGTGAGGCCACATGGGCTCAGATATGTAGAAATGGGATTGGGACAACACTTCACGAGATCACATGTTACCTTGGCGACGTTTAATAACAAAGATGTTGCCGACACTTGCCGGTTTGGAAATTTTCATTTTAAGTTTGTTGCTTTCCACACAGCCGAGGCCCAGGAGACGGCTGCCTGATTCCACGTTTTCAAACTCTTGTTTAGCTGGACAACAGGTTAGTCTGTGCTCCGTGGTCGAGGTCGTGGTCGTGCTGTTGTTACCTTTGTAATTTCCGGATTTCCCTATGGTCTCCGCGGTAAACGTCACAACGCATTGAACTGTGGGTAATTCCCTTTGGTGAAGTCTGCAGCGATGCAGACTCACAGAAAGGGCTCGGTAAGTGTGTCTTCAAACCCTCACGCCCTTTGAAATTCGACAATGGGACGACCCTAAGCCCTTACGAATTTCACGAGAACGCGCACCAAAGTCTGTGAGTCTTTGAGTCCGGACTTTGGGATTGGGCCATTGAGTTTGACACCCCTGATCAGAAACCAAAACACAGAACAGCGGTTTATGACAGACTTTTACAACTCTGGGAAATTATAACTGCAGAAATCATTTTATTTTCCCTCGTGACAATCACAAGGTAAACATTAGCTACAGGTTATAAAGTAATCTTCCAGGAATATGCCTTGGCATGTATTTGATTAGTCAACAAAGTCAGCTGCCAGTTGTTATTGCATTGCTTTGTGAAAGAACTTTGGCCATGCAGAGCTGCGTTTTTGTACGGATATTGTTGGTCCAACATTTTCGTCCAGGCCGAAATATCTCAACAGCTATGAGAAGGATTGTAGTGTGAAAGTTTGTACAGTTAAAATCAATCAATGAGTCTCATTCTGTTTGGCTTCCACTGCAGTATTAGGATAACTAGTCAAAGCAGGATGGTAAATGTATTTTGACATTTATGAAACAAAGACAGCATCTTTTCTTCTTTTTACGTTTTGTTTTGGACGGTAACTTTGAGTTCTCCGTGTTCTCCTCACTTTCAGCAGAACTTGTGTCACTCTGCTTCGTTCCTGTGTAAACAAAACAATGAATACATTAATGTTTAAGTTACTGTAATGATAAGAAAGCAAACCAATAGTTATAGCCAGGCAAAATACGTTTCTGAAAATATAAGCGTTTCCTCCATGTTGATTTTGTAGTGGCGGCCCGCCATGGCAAAATTTCTGCCGCCACGGTATCAGAAATAAGGCAGACGCACAATGTAGTCACGGTCGCCTTTTAAATGATCCTGCCGACATAATGCACCCCCCCATTGGCTGCTGCTCACATTGCAATTTAACAACAAGTACCTCTATTCAGAGGTTATTGGGCCCTTCCAGTTTAACAACAAGTAGAACTATTCAGAGGTTATTGGGCCCGTCCAGTTTAACAACAAGTAGAACTATTCAGAGGTTATTGGGCCTGTCCAGTTCAACAACAAGTAGAAC
>CM042322.1:37681346-37688846 GCA_023566125.1 Zingel zingel | reverse complement strand
AAGACACTAATGCTAAGGCAGTTGTCATTCTTACAGACTGACAAACATCAACTGACTCCTTTGTTGAGTCAGTTGTCAACTTCTCCTTAATCTGCTGGTATGGGTCCATTACTGTAAAAAAAAAACTCCCTTTCCAGGTTAATTAAAGTGAGCAGCTGCATCACAGGTTGTAAGCAGAAAGGCCTAAGAAGGGTTGAATCTATCCTGTCAGATAGTTCTCATCCCTTAATTACAGGCTGAATTTCAGAAGTTGCCATCTGGATCACATTTTAAACTCCCAAAACTCAGAACCAACAGAAAACTCTTTTGTACCTGCAGCCACTCTACCTCTTAATTCTATAAAGAAGCATAGATGACTTATTGACTATTTATTTATTGATTGGTGACTGTTTTTTAATTGTTTTTAACTATGCCTGCAAGGTAAGCAATCTCTGTTTTGTGTGTATGATTGTGTGTGATTTGTACTATACTATCTGCTGCACAACAAATTGCCCCATTGGGGGACAAATAAAGTATCTTGAACTTGAATCCAGGACTTAAAAAAAAAAAGTATTTTTATATTTGTATTTATTATAAGGATCCCCATTAGCTGACGCCTAGACAACCAGCTAGTCTTCCTGAGGTCCAAAACAACTTTTAATCAGACAATATTAAAACATTTCATAACATATACTGAAAAAAAAGAAACTAAATACCACACTATCTGATTACAAAACTAAATAACACATAAGAAAAATGTAAAATGAAATGTAAACAGTAACAAACCAGGAGTGAAGCAACTTGGTAGAAAGATCCACTGCAGTACGTTTTAACAAATATACATTCAACCAGAATAATAACATCAGGTTATTCAGCTAATGTGCCAACAGTTCGATACACAGTAAGAAGTAGTGGGAACGTTACTCACCTTCAGGCCAGGCTACCCGTACCCGAACTTCATCAGTGATGCAGCAAAATGATTTGATATTCCAGCTTCAGATGTGATAAAAGAAATGCTCATACAGAAACAGAAAGACTTTTAGAAGTTTTTACAAGTCTTTACAACTTTTTCTTGTTGATTATTAACATCCACACAATACATCATGTCGTCAACCCCTAAAACTCTTTTAATTTCGAAAGATAACCCCAATTAAATCGTGACTCATGAATGTAACAGTAGCCAATTTTTGCAACAAATGAAATTACAGTCAGATAAAGGTGTGTCTATAAAAACCTAAGAAAACCAACAAACGTAGTAAAGGCACTTTGGACCGTTTATGTTACTAACTTCAACCACATTTCCAATATAATATATATGAGTTACAAGTTGTTATTGCTCCCTCATATGTAGTTCAACCTAGAGCCCTGCATGGGCCAAACACTCCAGCCCTAACCCGGCCCTGGCCCGTGGTGTTCAAGCCCTACCCGACCCCAGCCCGACAACGCCTGCAATTCTTTCAGCCCGAGCCCAACCCGACCTGAGACCAACATCAATCACTTGTTAAGCTCTCTCTGACGCACTCTCTCTAGATGCAAAATGTAAAAAGGAAAAACGGCCCGAGCCCGGCCCTTAGCCTGTCGGGCCTGCAGGGCTCTAGATTAACCCTTGTGTTGACCTCGGGTCACATTGGCCCGTTTTATATCAGAAAATATCGGACGTAGAAATAAGAGCTGAGAATGTGTAGAAGAAAAATTTAAAAATGTAAAACGTTGGAAAAAGCAAAAACAAATTGTGAAAAAAGGCGTCAAAAATATCACAAAAAAATGACAACACAAGGTTAAACGGAGTGTACAGTCAGGCAAATTTTAACTTTTTTCGACATACTATACTTTGACTTCTTTGTGAATTTGAATCAACGTACTCTACTATGACTTTTTTTGACATAAATTTGGGGCTTTATTTCGACAAATGTAGCTCAGCGTAAGTTCTTACAGGAAGACATCATATTTCTTTTTCATCACTCCTAGTTGATCAGCTGTTTTTGGCGTATCACTTGTCAGTAGTCAATCAGTTTCAGCTGTGTCGTTAGTTAAACCAATCAGAGTCATTTGGGCATTTGTCACGAGCCTATCACAGCATGACATCCTGTTTTAAATCTGCTCTCTCCTCTGCGGTTGTCAGTTGTCGTTTCAGGAATAGAGTGCATCCCGCCCAAGGGGGTAAGCTTCTCCTCGGACCGCGAAGACCCTATGGCTCCATTCTGATGCTACCAAGCCATCAGCTCCCGTTAGCATCCCATTGACTCCCATTCATTCTGACGTCACTTTGACAGAGAATAACTTTACATCTGAAGCGTTTAAAGACTCTATTTGTCCGTTGTTTATTTCTAAAGAAACCCGACAATGTATAAAAGGCTCCATTACCTTGTAGCTCACGTTATGGCTCCGTAGCAGACGTTGTTATAAAAATAGGCTAACGATTGGGTCATAACCACGAGACTTACTGTCTCATAGTAGAGGAATTACCGTATAGTCCAGGAGAAGCTCTCAGGCAGTTTGGACTTCCATTAGCTGTTTAAGTGTAATTCCTAATGTTAACTATCATGTTAGTGATCAGTAATTAGCCTGTGCCTATGTTATCTCCTTACATATACCTACGCTCTCCGTTTCTGCTAGATTGGGAATGATTGAGATTTCTCTTGGCACAGCTACCAGAAGACTTCCAACTTTCAGACAGGTTGCTCACGTCACATCTACGTCTTCAAGCTCAGTTGGAGGCTGCTCAGTAACGCTCAGCCATCACCGGAAAAGAGCTTCTAACATCCTTCACTGGTCTCCGTCCAGAGACACGGGACCTGCTGGTCCAGTTTATATGTGTCAATGGTCCCGCCTCCTCCCCTTCAACCACCGGAAGTCTCGCCCACGTCCTCGGCTATCGTCAGCGCTTGGCTCTCAAAGGGTTCCTGTGCACTTTCATCACCACCACCACCACCATCAGTGTCTGGACTCCATCGGGCGATATGTTTGGGTTCATCTACCCTTTATGACATAGCCTATGGTTTCGATGGAGTTCAATCTCCAGAGATTATGCAATTCCATTGTGTTGGTTGATACAATAAAGTTGTTCATATTTGGTAATGAAGTCTCTCCTGATTGAAATGACTTTTTTCGACATACTATACTATGACTTTTTTCTTGTTTTAACATACTATACTATGACTTTTTTTTTTCTCTGACATACTATTTTAGATTAGAGGTTATGAAGGGAACTTTCCTCTTCAGGAGGAAATGTTATTCATGTTTGCATGATTCATCACAACTCCTTAAAAATAGTTCATAGACAAACAAACAAAGCTTGAAACTGAAACACTTAATTAAGGTAGTTTTAATTGTCATGGAAATTCAATTGCAATTAATTTAAAATTATTTCAGCGGCACTGTCCGGCCTCCACAAACTACTGCAGTACATTCTTACATCAGTTGTTTGTTTTTTTTATCACTGGCCACCAGATACATTCAGTCACTACATTTTAAATACATCATCCATTATTATTATTACAGTATGAACACGTATATGTTAACATACGCTGCTGTTAATCAGTGATGCCCTTCTTTTTTTGTCTGACTGTATTTTAAACCAGAGCCCTGAGTCATCATGCTGCATTCACTTCACCCGGGAATAATCATACTTATTAGTTCACAGTAGTACAGTTAGTAAACAAGTATTTAAGTCCATCAAAATGCAATGATGGTAGTTAGCTTTTCCACAGAAACAATGAACAGATTTTTTTGTATTTCCAGACTGACAAACTACGATTGCAGAGAATAATATTCCACCTGAAATCTGAGCCAATCACGCTGCTGTAGCAGTAAGAAGCTCTGGGCCGTTTATGGAGCATTTAAGGGTAATGAATCAGCCACAAACGGAGGGAAACGTGGCCCTAATTTTAGGACTCTGAACAATGAAGTTATATAATTGTAATCAACTTTCTAAACTTGTGAAATGACTTCTATCTGTGCTGATATTTAGAAGTGCTACAGATGGCATTCAGGCAGAAAGATGAGGTTTTCAAAAGACCTTTTTTTTGGTAATATCTTAATTTTTCCGTGTTCAAGCCGTTCTTGCAACCTCACAAAACAAAAAGTGAAATGTAGCTTGGATACGATGATAATTACAACCGTCTGTCTGCAGTAATAAATCAAACTTTGACTGACTTCTCACAGGTTAACAAGAATCTTATCTTAACCCTTTGTGTTGTTGTGTCGACCTGCAACTTTGTGTTTTTCTGGGTCGAAATGTCAACATTTTGTTCTTTTTCTACACTTTTCTCGACGTTATTGTCAATTTTATTCCAATTTATTTGTCACTTTTTTTAGTATTTTTTTTTAATTATGTTTTTGTTGGTTTTTTAACAATTTTTTTGTCACTTTTTCCAATTTTTTTGGTCATTTTTTTCAGCATAAAAAAAAAAAATATATCTTTTGTCATAGTTCTGATATAGAAAGTTGTTGTAAACGGGTCACATTTGACCCGAGGACAACAGGAAGGTTCAATCAATCAATTTCAATCTAAGTTCGATCTCGCGTTCTATTTTCTTCCGTTTTTACACATGTAAATACTGTGCTTGGGATCTGCGAAAAGACCGGTGACCGACACTCAGTACTGTCCCTGAACGCATCGGGATGGCTGCTTCTGCTGTGCAACTCTGCAGACTACGTGTTTACAGCTTCTCAAATAAACGCAGGTTAATTCACAGGAAGTTATCGAAGAAAACTTTTTCATGCAACTGGCTTAACTTGTTGAAGGAGCTATATTTCATACATAACGCATTCAATTAATAAACAGAAATACATCATTGCTCGCAGCTGTAAAGGCTCACAAGTTAACACGAGGTGTACTTGGAAGAGGAGATGAATTAAATGTCTTAGCAGCGATGATATCGGCAGTGTTAAGCGATGTGATTGGACAGATATTTATTAAGTTAAGCCTAAAAGTTAATACGTTTCTTTACGTATTCTGTGGTTACTTACAGCTGATTGCAATGGGTTATAAAGTTAATATGTGAGCTGTATTGAATACATTTAGCTGAAGTACAGTAGATAGCTCAGTTACTTATGTGCCCGTCCTTGTCGTGCCTTTATGCTACATAAAAAAGTGGTTATTTTATATTTTATTTTATTATTTCAACTGACGTGAAACGTTTCAGCATTAGCTGCTTCTAAAATACAGGCCCAGATTTAGACTTTTTTTCCCCACGGGAAGTGAATGCAGCATTTTTACAACCAACTCACATTAAACAAAAGAACTAAAAAAAATGTGAAAGGTGCTTGATGGTGTTTTAAGCCCTCAACGCCGCCTTCCAGGCAGCTAACCCTCACCTTAACCCTAAAAATAACCATTGCCGCATTGCCTGGAAGGCGGCGTTGGGGGCTAACAACACCAAACACCGTGAAATGTCCGCCCGCCCTGACAGTGTCCTCTCCGATCAAACGTCAATGCTAGCTGTTTTCATGGTTACTTTATTATAATTTGAACTACGAGGCGGTCTTTAGCTCCGTCCTGTCGGCCTGCAGCGAGCGAGAGCGGCCTAGCTGAGGATTTTGTGGTACGGGTGGAGCGGGAGGGACGAGGTGAACGCTCTGATGTCGGTGATGAGCGTGGCGTCCTGCAAGGCGGACGGCAGGAAGGTCAGCTCGCTCACTTCCCCGTAGGACGAGGAGGGAGGGTTGTCGGGGCTTTCCGGGCCACAGCCGGCGCTCGGCTCTGGTGGGTCGTTCTCCTCCACCCCGAAACCAACAACCTGACGCAGACAGAGAGAGAAAACGTGTTAAAGATTCTTTATTTTCTGCTTTTTAGAGCTTTTTGTAAGCCAGTATTTTCCCTTCTTCGGATATGAGTCTAATAATGTTTTTTAAAGGATCGTAGCGTTTGCTTGGTAACACTTTACTTGAAGGTATCGACATAATCGTGACATGAGACTGTCATGAACGTTATAAACAAGTCATGAACGTTATAAACAAGTCATGAACGTTATAAACAAGTCATGAACATTTAGGACTTCTGTCATTAAGTGCCATTCGGTTTTTGTCATGACAACTTGACATTGTTTGAGTTATCTTGGTTATGACAACGTGACATTGTTTGAGTTATCTTGGTTATGACAACTTGACATTGTTTGAGTTATCTTGGTTATGACAACGTGACATTGTTTGAGTTATCTTGGTTATGACAACTTGACATTGTTTGAGTTATCTTGGTTATGACAACTTGACATTGTTTGAGTTATCTTGGTTATGACAACTTGACATTGTTTGAGTTATCTTGGTTATGACAACGTGACATTGAGTTATCTTGGTTATGACAACGTGACATTGTTTGAGTTATCTTGGTTATGACAACGTGACATTGAGTTATCTTGGTTATGACAATGTGACATTGTTTTAGTTATCTTGGTTATGACAACTTGACATTGTTTGAGTTATCTTGGTTATGACAACTTGACATTGTTTGAGTTATCTTGGTTATGACAACTTGACATTGAGTTATCTTGGTTATGACAACTTGACATTGTTTGAGTTATATTTGTTATGACAACGTGACATTGTTTGAGTTATCTTGGTTATGACAACGTGACATTGTTTGAGTTATCTTGGTTATGACAACTTGACATTGAGTTATCTTGGTTATGACAACTTGACATTGTTTGAGTTATCTTGGTTATGACAACTTGACATTGAGTTATCTTGGTTATGACAACTTGACATTGTTTGAGTTATCTTGGTTATGACAACTTGACATTGTTTGAGTTATCTTGGTTATGACAACGTGACATTGTTTGAGTTATCTTGGTTATGACAACTTGACATTGAGTTATCTTGGTTATGACAACGTGACATTAATCAAAGTAACGTCACCAGAAGTCGTCTTGGTCATGACAAGTTGACATTACATTTCTTTGGAGTGTCCTTATTAAGACAACTTGACATTAAACAGGATGACATTATGTCAAGTTGTCATGACAAAGATATCCCAAACTAATGTAATGTCAACTTGTCATGACCAAGATGACTTCTGGTGATGTCACTTTGTCTTTGCAATGACAACTTGACATAATGTCATCCTTTTTAATGTCAAGTTGTCTTAACGCTCAGATCCCTAAAGGCCATTTTTACAGTTCATTGTCCGTCTGGTTTTATTTTCTAAAAAAGCTTGTCAAACATCAGCCCTGTTGTCTACAGTCAAGTCCTGAACATCTTTGTTTTCAGGACAAACTGGGCTATTAGAATATTTGTGCTGCATTGAGATCACTTGAATGTAAAAAAAAGGTTGTATGACCTTAAAGACAAATACATAAATAAATAAAACGGAACACTTTTCAACTAAATAGTCTTTGTATGACGGACCTGCCTTCCCATTGGTTGAAAGACGTCAACACAATCTCGCAAAGCATCATGGGATACTCAAAATGGCAGCTGGTATCGGTCTAGCGGCAAAAATGACGGAAAATTGATCAATTATGGACATCAAGTGGATAAATCTTGGATGTAAGCGTTTGGATTTATTGCTGAACAACTCCGAAA
>CM042322.1:37666346-37676346 GCA_023566125.1 Zingel zingel | reverse complement strand
TCATCTCATCCGTGGAAGCCGCCACGTTGTTTAGACTGAACAGTCGCTTCTCTCTTCGTCACACCTAAACCCGCCTCAAAACCAACCCTGATTGGTTGATTGTTTGGTGAACGGCTCCAAATTTTCTCTGTCTCAAGATGCCAGACTGATCTGGGAGTGGAGAACTGGAGCTGGCGAGATCAGGACGGTCTCACGAGGCTATCGGTATTCGGCCAAACCCAAAATAATCTGGATTCGGTGCATCTCTATTTATTTTACATTGAAACAGCCTCGGTAAACCTGTAAATCACCTCTTATCTGTGAAATAAGCATGTGACCCGTTTCAACTCCACCCCTCAAAGAACCGCAATCGAAAGGTATTATCAGGGATGTTAAAGTCCAAACGATGCCCAGCCCTGGTTCTAAGTGACACTGACCCGAGGGTTTCCTTCGTCCTGAGGAAGTCGAAGCACGGCTCCTCCATGTGCATCTGAAGAGAGACGGACACGAGGCAAAGTAAGGACAGTTCTACGGAAACATAACAGACTCACATCCACCGTAAAAAATACTCACCACCATCAGCTCCATCAGAGCGTGTTCTCGGAGGTTCTTCAGCCCCGACTGCAACACAAACAAAAAAGGGAAGAAGTATTCAGATCCTTCTTTCTGTCTGTCTGTCTGTCTGTCTTTCTTTCTCTCTCTCCAACCAGTTGTGTGTGTAATGGTCTGATCATCTCAGCTGGACTTGTAGCCGTTATATTGTTGGCTAGTTTACTTTAGAATAAAACTAATTTTATGAACTACATGTGTTCTGTGTGCAGTAATCTTAATGTAACTAGTAACTAAAGTAACTAAAGCTGTAACAGATGAATGTAGTGGAGTAAAAAGTACAATATTTCTCTCTGAAATGTAGCGCAGTAGAAGTAGAAAGTGGCATGAAGAGAAAAGACTCAAGTAAAGTACAAGTACCTCAACATATGGACTGAAGTACAGTACTGGAGTACATGTACTTAGTTACATTCCAGCTCTGTGATAGATGGCGAGTGAGTGTGAATGTGTGCGGGTTAGGAGGCGTGATGGGCGTCCTACCTGGTAGTAGACGGTGACCTCCGAGTTGGCGTCTCCTTTGTTGAGAGATTTGACTTTACAGAGATGATGTTTGTGAGGCAGCTCCACCACCCGGAACAACACGGGGACCTCTGCTGACAGAGGCTGGAACTGCAGCTTACTGCAGACACACAGACAGGCAGAGAGACAGACAGGCAGGCAGGGAGAGAGAGAGAGAGAGAGAGAGAGAGAGAGAGAGAGAGAGAGAGAGAGAGAGAGGGAGACAGACAGACACACAGACAGGCAGAGAGACAGACAGGCAGGGGGAGAGAGAGAGAGAGAGAGAGAGAGAGAGAGAGAGGGGGAGACAGACAGACAGACAGACAGGCAGAGAGAGAGAGAGAGAGACAGACAGACAGGCAGGCAGGAAGGCAGAGAGAGAGAGGCAGACAGACAGGCAGGCAGGCAGAGAGAGAGAGGCAGACAGACATGCAGAGAGACAGACAGACAGACAGGCAGGCAGAGAGAGAGAGGCAGACAGACAGAGAGAGACAGACAGACAGGCAGGCAGAGAGAGAGAGAGAGAGACAGACAGACAGGCAGGCAGAGAGAGAGAGGCAGACAGACAGAGAGAGAGAGAGAGAGAGAGAGAGAGAGAGATAGAGAGAGAGACAGACAGACAGGCAGGCAGAGAGAGAGAGAGGCAGACAGACAGAGAGAGACAGACAGACAGGCAGGCAGAGAGAGAGAGAGAGAGAGAGATAGACAGACAGTCAGTCAGAGAGACAAACAGAAAAAGAGACAGACACACAGACAGGCAGAGAGACAAACCAAGAGAGAGAGACAAGCAGACAGTGAGAGAGACAGGCAGAGAGGCAGAGAGACAGACAGGCAGGCAGAGAGACAAACAGGCAGAGATACAGACCGAGAGAGAGACAGGCAGACAGGCAGAGAGATAATTTAGAAAAATGTCAGGATTTTAGATTTTTTTCGACATAAAAAAGAAGGTTAATTTGAGGCTTCAGTTAAAAGTGTAACAAAGAAATAAAAGAGGAACTCACTCGATGAAATACTGCAGAAACTCTTTGGACTCCTGTAGAGACAACAACGTGAGTGAGATTACAACGGGACAGGACACGCTCAAACAACGGGACAGGACAACGGGACAGGACAACGGGACAGGACACGCTCAAACAACGGGACAGGACACGCTCAAACAACGGGACAGGACACGCTCAAACAACGGGACAGGACAACGGGACAGGACAACGGGACAGGACACGCTCAAACAACGGGACAGGACACGCTCAAACAACGGGACAGGACACGCTCAAACAACGGGACAGGACACGCTCAAACAACGGGACAGGACACGCTCAAACAGCGGGACAGGACACGCTCAAACAACGGGACAGGACACGCTCAAACAGCGGGACAGGACACGCTCAAACAACGGGACAGGACACGCTCAAACAACGGGACAGGACACGCTCAAACAACGGGACAGGACACGCTCAAACAGCGGGACAGGACACGCTCAAACAGCGGGACAGGACACGCTCAAACAACGGGACAGGACACGCTCAAACAACGGGACAGGACACGCTCAAACAACGGGACAGGACACGCTCAAACAGAACTTGAGGAACTACACACCAGCATGTGAAGAGGAGTTTGTTTAGAAAGTAAGAGTAATGTCTGCCTACCACACACTAGACCAGTGGTTCTCAAATGGGGGTACGTGTCCCCCTAGGGGTAACTCTGGAGGACTGCAGGGGGGACGTGTCCCCTTAGGGGAACTCTGGAGGACTGCAGGGGGGACGTGTGCCCTTAGGGGCAACTCTGGAGGACTGCAGGGGGTACGTGTCCCCCTAGGGGTAACTCTGGAGGACTGCAGGGGGTACGTGTCCCCCTAGGGGTAACTCTGGAGGACTGCAGGGGGTACGGGACATTTTTTGCAAAATGTTTTTCAGTTGCAAGGCTGTAGTTACTTCTACGTCTTGTTATTCTCCAAGTTTGTCGCTGTTTGTGAAGTCGGTCTCCTTTTTTTGAAGGTTATGTCGTTTGTTTCGACCTATTCTTGCCTTCTTGTCTTTTTTTCTTCTAAGTCTTTGTCTCTTTTTGCAAAGATTTTGTCACTTTTGTTATTTTTTGTCACTTTTGTCGCCCTAGTGTTGCCTTCCTTCTTTCTACTGTGTTTTTTTTTAAGTTAATGTCTCTTTTTTCAAAGTATTTGTTACTATTTTCAACCTATTCTTGCCTTCCTTTCTTCTTTCTACCGTCTTTGTCCACGTTTTTTTTTGCCTTTTTCAATCATCATCTAAATGTTGTCCAGGTCCAAGGCTGCTGTTGAGTCAATCTCTCGCTGACATCGCTGTATTCTTCCTCTTTATACAGACTTTCTTTTCTACCAAAAGTTTTTCACGCTGGATTGGGGGTACATGGCTTAAAAAAACTGTTCAAAGGGGGAATATTACTGAAAAAAGCTTGAGAACCAGTGCACTAGACCAGTGATTTTCAACCACTGTGCCATGAGAGATCGTCCTGTGTGCCGTGGGAAATTATCCGATTTCACTTAATTGGTCCAACAAATATTTTTCATTCAGTTACTGCAAATAATTTGCCAATTTTTCGCATCTGTGACTGCAATGTGATGACTGGCAAAGAAATTAAATACTATTCTGCGTCATTAGGTGGCAGTATAGCGCAATAATGACCTTTTTGATTTAAGACAGTAGAATGACTGCCCCCTGGTGGCCGTGACAGGATGTAAGACAGTAGAATGACTGCCCCCTGGTGGCAGTGACAGGATGTAAGACAGTAGAATGACTGCCCCCTGGTGGCAGTGACAGGATGTAAGACAGTAGAATGACTGCCCCCTGGTGGCAGTGACAGGATGTAAGACAGTAGAATGACTGCCCCCTGGTGGCAGTGACAGGATGTAAGACAGTAGAATGACTGCCCCCTGGTGGCAGTGACAGGATGTAAGACAGTAGGACTGCCCCCTGGTGGCAGTGACAGGATGTAAGCAGTAGAATGACTGCCCCCTGGTGGCAGTGACAGGATGTAAAACAGTAGAATGACTGCCCCCTGGTGGCAGTGACAGGATGTAAGCAGTAGAATGACTGCCCCCTGGTGTCAGTGACAGAATGTAAGCAGTAGAATGACTGCCCCCTGGTGGCAGTGACAGGATGTAAAACAGTAGAATGACTGCCCCCTGGTGGCCGTGACAGGATGTAAGACAGTAGAATGACTGCCCCCTGGTGTCAGTGACAGGATGTAAGCAGTAGAATGACTGCCCCCTGGTGTCAGTGACAGGATGTAAGACAGTAGAATGACTGCCCCCTGGTGTCAGTGACAGGATGTAAGCAGTAGAATGACTGCCCCCTGGTGTCAGTGACAGGATGTAAGACAGTAGAATGACTGCCCCCTGGTGTCAGTGACAGGATGTAAGACAGTAGAATGACTGCCCCCTGGTGGCAGTGACAGGATGTAAGACAGTAGAATGACTGCCCCCTGGTGTCAGTGACAGGATGTAAGACAGTAGAATGACTGCCCCCTGGTGTCAGTGACAGGATGTAAGACAGTAGAATGACTGCCCCCTGGTGTCAGTGACAGGATGTAAGACAGTAGAATTACTGCCCCCTGGTGGCCGTGACAGGATGTAAGACAGTAGAATGACTGCCCCCTGGTGGCCGTGACAGGATGTAAGCAGTAGAATGACTGCCCCCTGGTGGCCGTGACAGGATGTAAGACAGTAGAATGACTGCCCCCTGGTGGCAGTGACAGGATGTAAGACAGTAGAATGACTGCCCCCTGGTGGCCGTGACAGGATGTAAGCAGTAGAATGACTGCCCCCTGGTGGCCGTGACAGGATGTAAGACAGTAGAATGACTGCCCCCTGGTGGCCGTGACAGGATGTAAGACAGTAGGACTGCCCCCTGGTGGCAGTGACAGGATGTAAGCAGTAGAATGACTGCCCCCTGGTGTCAGTGACAGAATGTAAGCAGTAGAATGACTGCCCCCTGGTGTCAGTGACAGGATGTAAGACAGTAGAATGACTGCCCCCTGGTGTCAGTGACAGGATGTAAGCAGTAGAATGACTGCCCCCTGGTGTCAGTGACAGGATGTAAGACAGTAGAATGACTGCCCCCTGGTGGCAGTGACAGGATGTAAGACAGTAGAATGACTGCCCCCTGGTGGCAGTGACAGGATGTAAGACAGTAGAATGACTGCCCCCTGGTGGCAGTGACAGGATGTAAGACAGTAGAATGACTGCCCCCTGGTGGCAGTGACAGGATGTAAGACAGTAGAATGACTGCCCCCTGGTGGCAGTGACAGGATGTAAGACAGTAGAATGACTGCCCCCTGGTGGCCGTGACAGGATGTAAGACAGTAGAATGACTGCCCCCTGGTGGCCGTGACAGGATGTAAGCAGTAGAATGACTGCCCCCTGGTGGCCGTGACAGGATGTAAGACAGTAGAATGACTGCCCCCTGGTGGCCGTGACAGGATGTAAGACAGTAGGACTGCCCCCTGGTGGCCGTGACAGGATGTAAGACAGTAGAATGACTGCCCCCTGGTGGCAGTGACAGGATGTAAGACAGTAGAATGACTGCCCCCTGGTGGCGGTGACAGGATGTAAGACAGTAGAATGACTGCCCCCTGGTGGCAGTGACAGGATGTAAGACAGTAGAATGACTGCCCCCTGGTGGCAGTGACAGGATGTAAGACAGTAGAATGACTGCCCCCTGGTGGCCGTGACAGGATGTAAGACAGTAGAATGACTGCCCCCTGGTGGCCGTGACAGGATGTAAGACAGTAGAATGACTGCCCCCTGGTGGCAGTGACAGGATGTAAGCAGTAGAATGACTGCCCCCTGGTGGCAGTGACAGGATGTAAGCAGTAGGGCCGAGATCGTCGACGTAAGCCTGCAACAGCCATGGATGCATTTTTAAAAAGGAAAAATGCAGATTCTGATCTTATTAGGCTACAACGTGTCATTTTGTAACATTTTTGGTTGGTGGTGTGCCGCGGGATTTTTTTAATGTAAAAAATGTGCCGTGGTTAAAAAAAGGTTGAGAACCAGTGCACTAGAAGACTGAACAGACTTTAAAAAGACTAATATTTTCTGTAATTTCTTTGAACTTCCTGCGTCTCACCGTGCTGGTGAAGTTTCCCTGCACCAGCCCCTCAACGTACAGCTCCGCCTTCAGCCCGGTGGCGAACGCCTCGAGGTCCTCGACGGTCAGACCCTTGGTGACGGCCTGGTACTTCTGAATGACCGACCAGCGACTGTGCTCCAGGATCTGCAGACGGACGTCTCTGCAGAGACACGCAGGAGAAGAGGGAAAAAACAGTCTGTGAGTCTTTGTTTACTGAGGCAGTACGCAGTTAGAGAGTCAACTGCATCGATAGACGTTAAGTTAATGTGCTGCATTCATGTGGTCTTGGAATAATCGGAAAAATGAGTTCCCGAGTGGGAAAATTCAGACTTTATTAACATTGTGAGATGGACATGCCTTGGCGGAGATCTGCACTTTCCAAGTGCCCTTCTGGATATAATTCTTTTTTTAATCTAGATTAATAATTTTATGTTATATTATTGTTTGTATTATTTTAGGGAGAAAAGGCCACAAACCATGTGAAGCACTTTGTAACTTTGCAGTATGAATAAAGTTTATTGTTATTATTATTATTATGTTGGTAATATAAAAGGTGAGTGTGTGTGCGCGTGTGTGTGTGTGTGTTTGTGTGTGTGTGTGTGTCTGTGGGTGTGTGGGTGTGTATGGGATCTTGTTTAACTATATTCGTGGGGTCTAAAAACCGGGAGTCCAGTATACTTGTGAGGTCCGACCAGCTTTGTGGGGCCCAAAATGCTGGAGCCCACAAGGTTAAAGGTCTGTTTGAGGGTTAAGACTTGGTTTTAGGATTAGGGTTAGAATTAGGTTATGGTTAGGGTGAGGGTAAGGGTTAAGGTTAGGCATCTAGTGGTGATGGTTAAGGTTAGGGTAAGGGGCTAGGGAATGCATTATGTCAATGACGGGTCCCCACAAAGATAGTGGCACAAACCTGAGTGTGTGTGTGTGTGTGTGTGTGTGTGTGTGTGTGTGTCTGCAGTGTGAGAGACGTACTTGCCGAGTCTCTCCGGCTTGATGAGGATGTTGAAGTAGGTTTTCTTCAGCTGCTCAGAGAACATGTTGAAGACGCCCGGGTCAGCGCTGAAGTCCGCCAGATGATCCACGATCAGTTTCAACAGCAGCTGAAAAAGGCGGGAGGAGGGAAGTCAATGAGGTGCAAAGTAACAAACTTCAACTCTAACTAACGCTTGGTGACAGAAAATAATGTTTTACTACAACGTGAGATTCAACAGTTGCATTCAGGTCGTTAAAAAGACTTTGCAACAGGATTAGTGTGTGTGTGTGTGTGTGTGTGTGTGTGTGTGTGTGTGTGTGTGTGTGTGTGTGTGTGTGTCTCCTCACCGGCAGTTTGTGGTTGAAGCCCTTCAGGCGGACCACCAGTCCGTGCTCTCCGGCCACCAGCTTGTACTCCAGCTGAGCCACGTCGGCCTCGTAGGCCGGCTCCGCCAGGTTGTGAGCCAAGATGTTTACAAAGAGGTCGAACAGAACCAGACTGGAAGAGACGACGACAAAGTGGTTAAACACGGCAGACGTTTACCTGGTGTGAATCTACGATGTGTGAGAGTAACTTCTCTTACTTCTCAGGACTCTTCTGAATGATCGGGGAGATCAGGTTGAAACGAATATAAGCTGAAAGACATTAGACACCAGATCACGTTCATTTATATTTACTGAAAGAGGCATTTACTGTCTAGATTAGAGCCAGACCGATATATCGGCCGGCCGATATCATGGTGATTATATATGATATTAGAGATGCACTGATTACAACTTTCTAGGCCGATTCCAATTCCTGATTTTCTTTGAGTTAGGCCAGCTGATACCGATTTTAGCTGATTCTGATTTCATGTTTTCTAACCACTTTACAGCACACACACACATATTTATTTTCTATCTTTTCTTTAATAGAACATGTTAGAACAGATAATGGATCACTATGAAATAGAACTATATCAATGACTCCTGGTGTGGGACATTCACACACATCTAAAGGTCAATGTTAGAACCATTTCCTTCTCTTCACATCCAATATCAACTAAAGAAATGTGATTTGGGTTGTTGGTGTGGTCCCTCCACGCCCTACTCTTTCCTTGCAGCTGTTGCATATTGCAAACTTGTTATCTTCTGCACACACGCTGAACCGCCGGTGGATTTGTGAGGACTATGGTTAACTGCTCCTCAGATCTCTGCAGGGTAAATGCAGACAGCTAGCTAGACTATCTGTCCAATCTGAGCTTTCTGTTGCACGACTACAACTACTTTTGAACGTCCACACGTTCCACCAAAACAAGTTCCTTCCTGAGACTATTTAGCAGAGGCACCGCTAGGCGCTTAGTAGAGGTGTTAAAATTAATCAAATAATCGGTGCATCGAATCGTGGACATGGACGATGCTGCATCGGTAATCGGCCGGGCCGTAATCGATTATTTCTGTTTATAACTTAATGTCTGCCTAACAACCTTTCTGTGTACATGTTCTGCACATTCAGGAAGGGCCGTGTGCTCAGTGCTGTAGTTTGATGTATCCAATTCATTTCATATTAGAGCACTGCAGAATGTTTAGTTTTTGAAGCTTGAAAAGCCATGAATTAAATATCCTATATGGCTTTAATAGAAAAATGTATTGGACTCATCGTGATAGGTCGAGATATCGAATCGAAGACATGATAATCGTAATCGAAAGATCAGTTAAGATTCACACCTCTAGCGCTTAGCGCCGCCCAAGATGATTGCGATTGGTTTAAAGAAATGCTAATAAACCAGCTCCAATTCGTCTCCCATCCAGGAATGCTGTGAACTAGCCAGACCGTCGAGACCATAGTCCTCAGAAATCCACCGGAGGTTACAACGCCAACACAAAGAAAGAGGAAGGGGACGGACATCCGGAAGAATTTCCAGCAGCATCTAACCAATCCCTGGAGTGAAACGTTGTGGATATACTAGTTAGCAACAGTGTTGACGGGTTATTTTACTAAAAGGACCATAATCCTATTTTCCGTTGCACTTGTGTCTAAGTGACCAAACTGAACAACCATCTTTGATAGCGGTCCTGTATTGAGCGAGAACGCTGTAAGCAGCAGGCGTGAACCGGGCTGCAGTGTAACCCTATAGGACACTGACAGGCTCAGATTATTATTTTAAGATCAAGAGAATAAGATTCTGCTCATGCACCAAAGAAAACGTCCTTTAAAATTGATAAATGCTCATCCTGTCGGCCTGTTGTAGGCTTTAAAAGTGGCTCTTCGTGGAGGATAGCAGCTGTGTGGACTAGCTCAGACCTTCCTCCTCCACAGCGCTGTGGAGGAAGGTCTGGCAATGCGAGACTAGATAACCCCCCCCCAGACTCACCTTTGGGGATCTTAAACTTGTTGTCCTTCTTGTACCACATACAGCCGCGCTCGTTGTTCACGGTCCTGATGGGAAACTCGGAGTCCGGACAGTCCGACTCTTTCAGGGTGAAGTCCGTCGCTGCAGCACGAAGAAGAAGAAGAAAAAAAAACAATCATGAATGTGATAAACTGAACAGCTGATCGTGTTGGATTCATGTTTTTACTTTTGTATCAGGGATGCACCGAATCCAGGGTTCGGCTTCTGATTGGGCTGAATATTGGGCTTTTTGACAGGGTTGGGTTTCTGCCGAATCTTAGAATTTTTTCCCATCGAACCGAGACCCTACGCTCGCACTCCGCGCGCTACGCTGGTCGACGTAATGACGGCGCCGTTGATTACAGGAAGGTGTTAACGTAGGTGGAGCGTTCAATGCAGCAGGCTGTGAGGAAGTGGAAATGGAACTGGTGAGCAGAAAAAGTGATGTTTGGCAGCACTTTCAGTCAA
>CM042322.1:37631346-37661346 GCA_023566125.1 Zingel zingel | reverse complement strand
GAAAAAAAACCCACTGACATTAACATCGGAAAAAAGTGAATTTTTTTTTTTTTTTAAAAGTGAAAAAAAAAAAACGTCAGCAAAAAAAGTTTTAATTTGATATTTTGACCCAGAACAGACAAAAGGTTGCACGGTCGATGGGAAGACACCACGAGGGTTAAGGAGTAGATCTCGTCAGCGTCAGTGAGCCAATCAGGGCCGTGACTTGTCTAAACGGTGCATGTGTGGACGGGTTAGGGATTTGTGATGTAAACGTTAGGGCTGTCAGTAATAACGCGTTAATCGCGATGCGATTAAGGGCCGAGCAGAATGCGTTAATTTTTTTTTTAATTCATTCGGGAGCCACTGATATGTCTGCTCTTCTCTCTGATGCTCTGAGACAGACGATACAGGCTACACACACACCGCTACACGGGACGCTAGTTAACACTATACTCAACAGCAGCTAATGTTAGCCTACCGCTAGCTAGTTAACACTATACTCTACAGCAGCTAACGTTAGCCTACCGCTAGCTAGTTAACACTATACTCAACAGCAGCTAACATTAGCCTACCGCTAGCTAGTTAACACTATACTCTACAGCAGCTAATGTTAGTCTACCGCTAGCTAGTTAACACTATACTTGACAGCAGCTAACGTTAGCCTACCGCTAGCTAGTAAACACTATACTCAACAGCAGCTAACGTTAACCTACCGCTAGCTAGTTAACACTATACTCAACAGCAGCTAACGTTAGCCTACTGCTAGCTAGTTAACACTATACTCAACAGCAGCTAATGTTAGCCTACTGCTAGCTAGTTAACACTATACTCAACAGCAACTAATGTTAGCCTACCGCTAGCTAGTTAACACTATACTCAACAGCAGCTAATGTTAGCCTACTGCTAGCTAGTTAACACTATACTCAACAGCAACTAATGTTAGCCTACTGCTAGCTAGTTAACACTATACTCAACAGCAGCTAACGTTAGCCTACCGCTAGCTAGTTAACACTATACTTGACAGCAGCTAACGTTAGCCTACCGCTAGCTAGTAAACACTATACTCAACAGCAGCTAACGTTAACCTACCGCTAGCTAGTTAACACTATACTCAACAGCAGCTAACGTTAGCCTACTGCTAGCTAGTTAACACTATACTCAACAGCAGCTAATGTTAGCCTACTGCTAGCTAGTTAACACTATACTCAACAGCAACTAATGTTAGCCTACCGCTAGCTAGTTAACACTATACTCAACAGCAGCTAATGTTAGCTTACTGCTAGCTAGTTAACACTATACTCAACAGCAACTAATGTTAGCCTACCGCTAGCTAGTTAACACTATACTCGACAGCAGCTAACGTTAGACTACCGCTAGCTAGTTAACACTATACTCGACAGCAGCTAACGTTAGCCTACCGCTAGCTAGTTAACACTATACTCGACAGCAGCTAACGTTAGACTACCGCTAGCTAGTTAACACTATACTCGACAGCAGCTAACGTTAGCCTACCGCTAGCTGGTTAACACTATACTCAACAGCAGCTAACGTTAGCCTACCACTAGCTAGTAGCTGGATTAAACACGGTTATAATGCTGACAGCTAATGCTAAACGGTGTAAAGTGTGTCTGTATTTCACTGTAGAGGATTCAACACCGGGATGTAACAATCTGCAGCTGCCGTCGGAGAAACACAGACGGTGCGTTCAATGAAACTGGTAATTTACAGCCTCGTGGTGCATTCAAAGTTGTTAAATTCAAATGTGTGACTAGATTAAACATATAATAAACAAATACAAATCTTAAAATCAAGTCCATAAAGTCACTTTCTTTGCATTCATTGGATTCCCAATCAAGATCCGCCGGTAAGAACGGCTTTCAATCGTTAATATGGACTTAAAAACTGTTCTGAAATGCAAAATAATAGAATTTTAATCATGTGATAGAACATGCGATTAATCGCGATTAACTACAGAAATTCAACGATTAAGATTAATCGCGATTAACTACATAAATTCAACGATTAATCGCGATTAAGAAAATGTAATCGTTTGACAGCCCTAATAAAAGTACACGTGTATGTGTGGATTAAGCCTCAGACTGACTCTGGATCAGGTATTTCGGTCTTTCGGTCTTGTTACCTGCGGGTCAAACTCAAACATGAGCTGGTCTCCGGTCAGGAAGTCCTCTTTGGGAAACAGCTGCATGTTCTCACAGATGTTCTCCACAAACTCGATGGGATCCGTCTGTCAAACCCAGAGACAACATGTCTAATCACATATTTACACACACATTAATGTTCTCATGTTTGTTCAATATTTGTATAGAGACAAGCATGTAGCATTTGTAGTCGAAGCTAATTTGTAACACCCGTACATTTCTTTAACTGTCAACATTTTCATACAGGAGAGAGCATGCTGCACACACGCTTCAACAACAGATTCAACATTTTCTGTACAGTTTTTTAGCTGTGATCCAGAATAAGATCTCACACACACACACACACACACACACACACACACACACACACACACACACACACACACACACGCACACAGACTCACACACACACACACAGACACACACACACACACAGACTCACACACACACACGCACACAGACTCACACACACACACACACACACACACACACACACAGACTCACACACACACACGCACACAGACTCACACACACACACACACACACACACACACACACACACACACAGACTCACACACACACACACACACACACACACACACACACACACTCACAGACACACACACACACACTCAGACTCACACACACACACACTCACAGACACACACAGACTCTCACACACACACACACACACACACACACACACACACACACACACACACACACACACACACACACACACACACACACACACACACACACACACACACACACACACTCTCTCTCTCTCACACACACACACACACACACACAAACAGACACACTCAGACTCTCTCACACACACACAGACTCACACACACACACACACACACACAAACACAAACACACGCACAAACACAGACACACACACACACACACACACTCTCACACACACACACACACACACACAGACTCGCTCTCTCTCTCTCTCTCTCTCTCTCACACACACACACAAACACAGACACACACACACTCAGACTCTCTCACACAGACACACACACACTCAGACTCTCTCACACACACACACACACACACACACAGACACACACACACACACACACACACACACACACACACAAATCTTAAGTTTAAATTTAATTTGTTTAAAATCTGCGTAAACCCTTCAGAGAAATAATGCGTCCCCAGATGTGGCGTGGCACTGATTATTAGTGATCATCTGGCCGGTTAAAACCAGTTTTGTGTTTGTATCTGAAGGATCTCATTTCATTCAAACTATTATTTCTATCCCTGTCATTATACTGATGATGGGAGCTCTAACTGTTGAATTGGTTCCTTGCAAACTGAATAATCACAGAGAAGAAGCTGATTAATTTTCACACAACAACAACAACATCTGATTGTTAATCACCTGCTGACTGACTGTGTTGTCATGTGGTTGTAAACACTTTAACCGTGAGAGAGAGCGGATATCCTGCCGACAGCTGCAGGAGATTGTTTACATGATCCTGTATGAAACAACCTAAAATAAAAACCATAACAGCTAGAGCTCTTATGTCAAACTCAAGGCCCCTTACACATTTTGATCCAGGCCCACATATCAATAGCCTGACAAGCCAGACCCACATCCAGATGTTGGGTCTGGGAACTCACCATTGGCTGGGTTCAATCCGAGGGGCGGGATAAACGGTTGTCTTTCAAATTCCCTCTGCACGCAATAGGATAGCTCTACAACCAATCAGAGCAACGCCAGCTGATAGATTCAACTTTAAACTCTGAACACATCTTCCTTTTTTAAGAATGACTTCAGTGCCGTTCTTTGTTCTTTTCTCAAAGAAAAGCTGAACTCCAAGTCTTCCAGAGTCGCGGCCAAAGCCGATTCCAGAGACCGCTGTTCGCCAGCAGCAGCAGCCATAAGCCCCGCCCACCCACTCTATACACGATGTGATTGGCCTGACCAGAGTTTGGTTTTTCCAGCTCGCAAGCCAACAGAGTTGCTAGACTGACTCTGGCTGCAAATTACATTTGCTGCCGCTAGGGTGGTCTAGATTTCTAGCCTAGCAGATCAATTTAGGTTCACAAAAAATGTTGGCCCGCCTAGTTGTGCACCACACCCAAAAAGATGGATTAATTACCCGAACACTCAAAGCTTTGAGATTCAAAAGCTCCAGAAAGAAGCAGAGAGTTTTCATATTCAGGCTGTGAAACAGGTTGCTGTGAGTCGGCTTCGTGGAAGCCTCCTTAAAAAATTTAATCATTGTTTCAAATGATTTGCTAAGTTCTCTTATGGCTAAGGGGCTTTTTTTACTAAGTTGTTTTGGGCTTTATGTCGACCAAACTGTAAGTAAGAGGACTATATGAGACATGCAATAATACTACAGGTGTGACGAGATCTCCCGAGATTAAAATGTGACGAGACTTCTTGTCGAGGTAAAAGAAAAATGCGGTTATCGGTCACAAGTGTAGAGCAGCAGCCAGTAGACGGAGTCTGACCTGGGTGGTCTTATAATACATCTGGCTTTGAAGAGGAGTCTGGCTTGGACCTCTAAATTAGCAGAGAAGATCCCCTGCCCAGTAGTGGAGCTAGCGTGGGTGCGGCCGCTCCAGGGCCCCTCAAACGCCGCCGATCTTGCGTCACTTGACGAAAACGGGGCCGAAAGTGACACGTTGCAGATTATTAGCTGAAAGAAGCTAATTACTGCACATGATCTCTGATGATAATCCAGCTCTTATCAAACATATATATAATAGTGCCATGTCAATTACATAGTGTGGCACTGATTGAGCGCACCTGGCCTGTTCAGCACCATCGCTGTCCATCAGCTGTCGCTGTCCGTGGTGCTGAAACATTTTTACTTTGTTCGTCAATACAAACTTGTCAAAAAATGTGGCTTTTCTTTGTGTTTTATTTGACATATAATGCTTACTTGGCTCAACAAGTGACACATTATAACATATGCATTCATCAGATATTTTACTTTTTTTTTTTTTTTTTTTTACGGTTTTAATTTTAAAATGACTTGGTAGAAGAGGGCGCCATGATGAAGCTCCGTCCCCACTGTACTGAGAGTCTAGCTCCGCCCCTGCCCCAAAGTTGGGGGAGGGGCGGAGCATTTCTATTGCAGAGTTTAAAGGGTTATAGATGGGGTGTCTGAGCTGCAGTACCTGCTCCTGATAGTGGAACTCGTTGGCTTCGATCTTCTGAATTTCGTCAAAGATCCTGGAAAAGAACGAAGAAGTTTGCTGAAATATAAAACGTTATAGCGCTACAAGACACCGAGGAACCCGTGCCCTAAACATTTTAGATGAAAAGCCCATTCGATTCCATCATTGTTACATTTTAAATAAACATAACATCTTAAACTTTGTTCATTTTGTTAATCTTAGATACATAAAGTTGTTTTTTAAATGTTTGACTGGACTTGCACCTGAGCCACTTTGTAAATTTGTGAACAGGCTGGAATCCTCCAGATCCACAAGAGCTGCTGTCTGTCTGTCTGTCTGTCTGTCTGTCTGTATGTCTGTATGTCTGTATGTATGTCTGTATGTCTGTATGTCTGTCTGTATGTCTGTATGTCTGTATGTCTGTCTGTCTGTATGTATGTCTGTATGTCTGTCTGTCTGTATGTATGTCTGTATGTCTGTCTGTATGTCTGTATGTCTGTCTGTATGTCTGTATGTCTGTATGTATGTCTGTCTGTATGTATGTCTGTATGTCTGTATGTCTGTA
This sequence comes from Zingel zingel, assembly GCA_023566125.1. NCBI lineage: Eukaryota > Metazoa > Chordata > Actinopteri > Perciformes > Percidae > Zingel > Zingel zingel. Next base: position 37,655,478 of record CM042322.1, on the reverse strand, counting down.
TGTATGTCTGTATGTATGTCTGTATGTCTGTATGTCTGTATGTATGTATGTATGTATGTATGTCTGTATGTATGTATGTCTGTATGTATGTCTGTCTGTATGTGGAGACTGTAAAGTTCCATTTTGTAAAACATCTTTTGCCCAAAATCTTTTTTCTGTGAAAGGAGCCAATCTGTGGAACTGGCTTCCTACAAACATAAAGACTAACTAAAATGTCCACCTTTAAAAAGCTACCAAAAGTATGGTTGATACAGCAGCAGCAGTGTGATCATGCCATATGAAATGTATAGCTGTGTGTATGTGAGGTGTGCATCTGTGTGAGTTCGAGTGAATAATGTTCATTTACTACAGTTATTGTTATTGCTGCTAACTGGTTTCTGGACATTTTATTGTATTCATTGTACAAATGTGACTCCTTTATTATTTTAACTGTTAAAAGCCCTTCTAGGGACAGCTGTTGCGAATTAGCCATGGCTATACACACTGTGATACAGGCATCCGATTGTTCTTTATGTAATAATCTATGCTTTTTGTATCGGTCCCTATTCAAATAAACAAGGACATGAATGTACAAATATCAGTGTGTTTATAAGGTTATTGTTTGCTTTTATAATTACTTTTCAAATCCTAATTTTCACGTAAATGAGGATTTGAAGTCTTTAGTTCTCAGGCTCAGGGAGCATCTTTTACATGTGTGCTTGTGCAGCAGAATGAGGGAAAGGTTGGTATTGCAGCGGTGCATCATGGTACCCAGAATAAGTGTGTTTGTGCGGAGCCTGACCTCTGCTGCGGGCCGAGAGTCTGGAGCATCTTCAGGTACTGGAACACAAAATGGACGACCTGCACAGAGACAAAAAAATGAAGTAATTTAGAAAAAAATGTACAACTAAGTTGAATATATTGAGGAAAAAAAAGTCACATATTTTGAGAAAAAAGTCAAATATTTGGACTGTTTCCTCCGTCCCTCCGTCTCCTTTCTTTCTCTCTCTCTTTGGGAAATAAAGCTGCGGTCGGAAACTTTGAGATCTACAGACCATCTGACATGAAAACAGTAACTGGGAAACCGAAATTCCACCATGCACGGATACGCCGCATTCCGGTTTTGTTCCGTCGTCCGCCATGCCTCACACCACACCGGGACCAACAGAAGCGGTACATTTTTCCTGCCTGATTCCAGCTCTTCCACTCCCTGCCAGGCCTGTTGTACCAAGGCTCAGTCCTTACCGCAGCGGCCCAGGGTCCGAATCCGACATGTGGCCCTTTGCTGCATGTCTTCCCCCTCTCTCTCCCCACTTTCCTGTCTGCAACTGTCTTATCCATTAAAGGCCAAAATGCCCAAAAATAATCTTAAAAGGTGCTCTAAGCAACGTTGGGTAACGCCACTTCTTGTTGATGTTCAAAGTATCTTGAAACAAAACGGAGACTAGCTCACCCCTCCCTCCTCCGCATCCCGTCCCCTCCCCCTCCCTTCTGCGCACTAACCCCCCAACCCCCACCCCCAAATCCTTCTTGTCAGTTATTGGCTGGAAGACAGTTTGTTGTGTTTGGTGGTGCAGGTTGGCGCAGTTTGTTTTTGTTGCCGTTCGCTGTCTACAGAGACCGTGTGTTCAGGGGACAGGCAGCTAGCGGATAGAGAGGAGATATTTGCTGTATGTGACAAAAGTTGTGGCCTAAAAAACATGTGACGTTAGAGCACCTAGCGTGATGCTTCTGGGACGTTCTACGCAGCTCAGATGCGCCTGGTGGAATTTCGGGGTTACTGCAGCACAGTACATGCCTGTCATCTGGCAGACTTTTAGCTGATTATCTGGTAAATATTTACGCAGCTCTTTTCTTTTTTTGAGCGAGCGGCGAAGGATTTGAGGGGAGCGGCTTTCAGCAGAGGGAACAATTTCTCTCCAATCACACGCTCTGACAAAGACAGACATGTGCATGTTAACCTGGTAGAAGTTCTGGTAGCCCTGGTTGGTGAGGGTGATGGAGATGGAGAAGATGGAGTAGGTGCTGTTCTGGTCGAAACCCGTCTCACTGTTTCCTCCAAACAGAGCCAAAGCCCAGCACCTAAACACACACACGCACAGACACACACACACACACACACACAGAGACACAGACACACGCACAGAGACACACACACACACACACACACACACACACAGAGACACACACACACACACACACACACAGGCACACACACACAGAGACACAGACACACACACACACAAACGCATAAGCACAGACACACACAGGCACACAAACACACACACACACACAGGCACACAGGCACGCATAAGCACAGACACACAGACACAGGCACACACACACACGCACACGCACACACACACACACACACACACACACACACACACACACACACACACACACACACACACACACACACTGAGTCCCGTGCACTTATTTAACATTTACCGTCAGTAAACTTCTAAAAGTAAAATTCAGACTCACTTCTTCCTGAGCAGAGACAAGATGCTGCCGGTGCCTTCGTGTCCAATCAGCCAGGAGATGTAGTGAAGAGGCTTCACTCTGACAAAAAAAAAACACAAACCGAAATTGAAGGTGCGCAATTGCCCATTAACGTTACATTGTAGCTTGTTTTTCCGCTGCCGACTGCAACGATCTCGCTTAATACTGGACCGATGTCAAAGATGGTTGTTCCCATCAGTCACTTAGACACAACAACAAAGGATAACAGGGTCCAGGTTGAAAATAACAAAAGTTACCCTTTAATCCAGCTTCTTTAATTTTTAAACCAGCATATTCTTTATACATTTGTCATTGGTTCCACGTTTTATCGTTGTGTTGGAGTCCCACTCACCGGTAGTGTTTCACCTGCGGTGGTACGGCCCAGCTGATGGTCAGAGCATGAACTTTCCTCACAGGGACAACTGCAAAACACACGTTAATGTATTACTATGTAGTGTTAGATGTAGAGCACTATCTTGCACCTGGCGCAGCGCAAAGACTGACGCAACTGTCTTTTTCCCGTCCAACGTCCACGTCGTTTAAACAGCAAATGCACCTGCTCCCATCTGTGGCCCATGGGCGTGCTGGTCTTACAGGGAGGTGTGTTCAGGTGCATTCTGGGCGTGCTGGTCTTACAGGGAGGTGTGTTCAGGTGCATTCTGGGCGTGCTGGTCTTACAGGGAGGTGTGTTCAGGTGCATTCTGGGCGTGCTGGTCTTACAGGGAGGTGTGTTCAGGTGCATTCTGGGCGTGCTGGTCTTACAGGGAGGTGTGTTCAGGTGCATTCTGGGCGTGCTGGTCTTACAGGGAGGTGTGTTCAGGTGCATTCTGGGCGTGCTGGTCTTACAGGAAGGTGTGTTCAGGTGCATTCTGGGCGTGCTGGTCTTACAGGGAGGTGTGTTCAGGTGCATTCTGGGTGTGCTGGTCTTACAAGGAGGTGTGTTCAGGTGCATTCTGGGCGTGTTGCTATCTTGAGGCAGCAGGAAGTGATGGCACCATTGACCAACAAAAACCTGGTCTAAAGTCAATAACGCAGCATTTCATTGTTATTTTAACAGAGCATTAGTAAAATGCTCCTAGGCTCGTGCACAGCACGTGCACACTATGCTTGTTACACACACACACACACACACACACACACACACACACACACACACACACACACACACACACACACACACACACACACACACACACACACACACACACACACACAGAAGATTACAAATAACAATATTACAGTGCAAATCCTCCATCATAACAGCAATGCTCCAAGGTCCAAACGCGCCTGGCTTTTAAAGGGAATGGGAGATGATCTCTGATTGGTTGATTGCATGTTACGCCCAGAACACACCTCTGATTAATGAAGACACTAAGTCCAACCCTTTAGAACCATGCGCCCGGCACACGGACCCTTTTTTCCGCCGTCAAACTAGCAAAAGTGGATTTGGACACGCCCTAAACGCACCTGCACCAGGCGCTTCCCGCCGTGAACTTAGATCGTTTAAATAGGGCTGGTAGTCTGGTGCAACGGAAGTGCATTTCCAGGATAAAGCCAGGACGTCGGGGTTTGCCCCTCACCCTTAACTCTCTGTGTGTTGCTGTTTTCAGAAACAACAACAACAACAACCTTGGAGCTAGCGAGCTACACGCCAAAAATTGAAAGTTTGGAAGAAGATTTGGACGGTGCAACAAGGCAGGTCTGCTCGGTTCTTTTGGGGAATGATTGTAAAGATTTACTAAGAATATGTTTAGGGCATTTCCTCTCTAGCTGGGACGTGTTAGCATGTTTGTCCGTCAGTTAAGAGAAAAGCGTATCACGATAAAGACACGGATGGAGAGTCATCCTGCATATACCAAGGGTTATAGGTTTCTTTTTTAACCCTTGTGTTGTCATTTGACCACGTACTCCATATACTCAATATTTTCTGACGTTTTCGTCACTTTTATCGACACTTTTGCATCTTTTTTTAAATGTTTTTGGCTCGTTTTTTTCCAAGTTAAACGCTTCTTTTCACTACCATTTATAAACGCCACTAACACCAACTTACTACCAGTTTCACACTCATTTTTGGAATTCATGGTCAGTACACCTCATTTATAGGAAATTATACCTTAATATTGAGTTAAAAAAGCACAAATTATGAATTATTTAGACTCATTAAATGAAGGATAATTGCAGACTGGTATATGTCAACTTTCAGTCTGGTTTTGAAATTATTTATTTATTTTTTTCTTCAAATGCTAATTCCTTTTTTTTAATATAAAACACCCCAAAGTCAATGAAAGTAGAGATCCGATCTGTTGTTGTACGTGCAAAGTGCGATGTATGGAATCATCCAAATGAGGTAGTTAAAAAGAAACCCATATTTCTGATATAGACATTTTGAAAAACGGGTCAAATTTGACCCGAAGACAACACAAGGGTTAAGAGTAGTACTACCACTAGCTGACCTCTGTAGAGTTTGTTGAAGGCCGGTGTATCAAACGGCCGCAGGAGGTGAGAGAAGTCGGCTCGAGGTTCTCCGCTGAAAACAAACATAAAAAAAGTTACACACAAACTTGTTTTCATTTATTTCAGTCTTTGTGTGATTATTGTTATATGTACTGATCATCATTAGTACACTATGCACACACTATGTACCCTACACACACCACACACACACTACGTACACACACTACGTACACTACACACACACACTACGTACACTACACACACACTATGTACCCTACACACACCACACACACACTACGTACACACACTACACACACACACACTATGTACACTACGTACACTACACACACTACGTACACTACACACACACACTACGTACACTACACACACACACTATGTACACTACACACACCACACACACACTACACACACACTACGTACACTACACACACACACTACGTACACTACACACACACACTACGTACACTACACACACACACACTACACACACACACTATGTACACTACACACACACCACACACAGACTATGCATACACTACACACACTACGTACACTACACACACACACTACGTACACTACACACACTACACACACACTACGTACACTACACACACACACTACGTACACTACACACACACACACTACACACACACCACACACAGACTATGCATACACTACACACACTACACACACACACTATGTACACTACACACACACACTATGTACACTACACACACACACTATGTACACTACACACACACACTATGTACACTACACACACACACTACGTACACTACACACACACACTATGTACACTACACACACACTATGTACACTACACACACACACTATGTACACTACACACACACACTATGTACACTACACACACACACTACGTACACTACACACACACTATGTACACTACACACACACACTACTACGTACACTACACACACACACTACGTACACACTATGTACACTACACACACACTACGTACACTACACACACACACTACGTACACTACACACACTACACACACACTACGTACACTACACACACACTATGTACACTACACACACACACTACGTACACTACACACACACTACACACACCACACTACGTACACTACACACACACACTACGTACACTACACACACACTATGTACACTACACACACACACTACGTACACTACACACACACACTACGTACACTACACACACACACACAGACTACGCATACACTACACACACTACGTACACTACACTACACACACACACACACACACACTACGTACACTACACACACACTATGTACACTACATACACTCAATACATGTCGACAGTGTAGGCAGTGTGAACACTAATATATATATATATATATATATATATATATATATATATATATATATATATATATATATATATATATATATATATATATATATATATATATATAATATAAGTAGTACACTTACTTGTTGGGAACTTTGGTGAAGATCTCTCTCACCCATTCCTCCAGAGTGTCCAGAGTCTCTAAACAACAAAAACAGCGTCAGAGGAGGAGAGGAAACAAAAGAAGAAGAGAGGAGAAAGAGAGGAGGAATAAGAAGAGAGGAAACAAGACATAAGAGGAGAGGAAACAAGAGAAGAAGAGAAGAGAGAGAGAGGAGGAATAAGAAGAGAGGAAACAAGAGATAAGAGGAGAGGAAACAAAAGAAGAAGAGAGGAGAGAGAGAGGAGGAATAAGAAGAGAGGAAACAAGACATAAGAGGAGAGGAAACAAGAGAAGAAGAGAAGAGAGAGAGAGGAGGAATAAGAAGAGAGGAAACAAGAGATAAGAGGAGAGGAAACAAGAGAAGAAGAGAGGAGAGAGAGGAGGAATAAGAAGAGAGGAAACAAGAGATAAGAGGAGAGGAAACAAGAGAAGAAGAGAGGAGAGAGAGGAGGAATAAGAAGAGAGGAAACAAGAGATAAGAGGAGAGGAAACAAGAGAAGAAGAGAGGAGAGAGAGGAAGAATAAGAAGAGATGAAACAAGAGATAAGAGGAGAGGAAACAAGAGAAGAAGAGAGGAGAGAGAGGAGGAATAAGAAGAGAGGAAACAAGAGATAAGAGGAGAGGAAACAAAAGAAGAAGAGAGGAGAGAGAGAGGAGGAATAAGAAGAGAGGAAACAAGAGATAAGAGGAGAGGAAACAAGAGAAGAAGAGAGGAGAGAGAGAGGAGGAATAAGAAGAGAGGAAACAAGAGATAAGAGGAGAGGAAACAAGAGAAGAAGAGAGGAGAGAGAGGAGGAATAAGAAGAGAGGAAACAAGAGATAAGAGGAGAGGAAACAAGAGAAGAAGAGAGGAGAGAGAGGAGGAATAAGAAGAGAGGAAACAAGAGATAAGAGGAGAGGAAACAAGAGAAGAAGAGAGGAGAGAGAGGAGGAATAAGAAGAGAGGAAACAAGAGATAAGAGGAGAGGAAACAAGAGAAGAAGAGAGGAGAGAGAGGAGGAATAAGAAGAGAGGAAACAAGAGATAAGAGGAGAGGAAACAAGAGAAGAAGAGAGGAGAGAGAGGAGGAATAAGAAGAGAGGAAACAAGAGATAAGAGGAGAGGAAACAAGAGAAGAAGAGAGGAGAGAGAGGAGGAATAAGAAGAGAGGAAACAAGAGATAAGAGGAGAGGAAACAAGAGAAGAAGAGAGGAGAGAGAGGAAGAATAAGAAGAGAGGAAACAAGAGATAAGAGGAGAGGAAACAAGAGAAGAAGAGAGGAGAGAGAGGAGGAATAAGAAGAGAGGAAACAAGAGATAAGAGGAGAGGAAACAAGAGAGCAGAGTAAACAAGAGAAGAGAGGGAGAGAAGAGGAAACAAGAGAAGAAACGAGAAAGAAAAGGAAACAAAAGAGGAGAAGAAAGAAAAAGAGTGGAGGAAACGAGAGAACAGAGGAAACAGGCGAGGAAACAAGAGGAGCGGGAAGGAAAAGAGAAGAAAGGAAGAGGGGAGAGAAGAGAGGAAACAAGACAGCAAACGAGAGGAGAGGAAATAAAAAGAGAGTGGAGGAAATGAGAGAAGAAAGGAGAGAAGAGAGGAAAGGAGAGAAGAGAGGAAAGGAGAAATGAGAGAAGAGAGGAAAGGAGAGAAGAGAGGAGAAAAGAGGAAATGAGAGAAGAGAGGAAAGGAGAGGAGAGAAGAGAGGAGAGAAGAGAGAAGAGAAGAGAGGAAATGAGAGAAGAGAGGAAAGGAGAGAAGAGAGGAAAGGAGAGAGGAAAGGAGAGAAGAGAGGAAATGAGAGAAGAGAGGAGAGAAGAGAAGAGAGGAGAGAAGAGAGGAGAGAAGAGAAGAGAGGAGAGAAGAGAGGAAAGGAGAGAAGAGAGGAGAGAAGAGAAGAGAGGAAAGGAGAAAAAAGAAGAAAGGAGAGGAGAAAAGAGGAAAGGAGAGAAGAGAGGAGAGAAGAGAGGAAAGGAGAGAAGAGAGGAAAGGAGAGAAGAGAAGAGAGGAAAGGAGAGAAGAGAGGAAAGGAGAGAAGAGAAGAGAGGAAAGGAGAGAAGAGAAGAGAGGAGAGAAGAGAGGAAAGGAGAGAAGAGAGGAAAGGAGAGAAGAGAGGAAAGGAGAGAAGAGAGGAAAGGAGAGAAGAGAAGAGAGGAAAGGAGAGAAGAGAGGAAAGGAGAGAAGAGAAGAGAGGAAAGGAGAGAAGAGAGGAAAGGAGAGAAGAGAGGAAAGGAGAGAAGAGAGGGAATGAGAGAAGAGAGGAGAGAAGAGAAGAGAGGAGAAGAGAGAGGAGAGGAGAGAAGAGAGGGAATGAGAGAAGAGAGGAGAGACCCTGACAGAGCTCTTTGCGCTGCAGTAAGCGGAGGCTGAGCTCGTCTCTGGAGAGCTCGTTACCTTTGGACTGAACGGCGAGCGTCATGTAATGAGCCGAGTAATATCGCTTCCAGAAGTCTCGGAGCCGCTGGTAGGTGTTGATCTGCTTCTCTCTGGGCTCGTGCTTTAATGTCTGAGCGTTACCTGAACAGGAAACAGGATGTTTAATAACCAGGGGGCGTCAAACTACTTCTTTTGAGTCCATCAACCTAGAAACAGGACCGTTATAAAACAGTTTAGAAAGAAAACGTGACGAATTAATGACGGGAAAAAGTGGAAAACGATAATAAGTCAATCAGAAAACAGTTGGAAGAAGAGCATGACAGTTTGATGAAGTATTTGTATTCGAGACCATTTAAAATCTGCGATTTTTCTTTAATTCAACAACAGTTCAGTTACATTTATTCACAACAGTTAAAAGACAAGTACATACGTGTAATATATAATGCAGATATGTGAAGTGGGACACACTTGGGCGTTGGCCGATCTCTTTAAAGGCCCTGACACGCCAACCAGACGGCCGACCGTCGGCAGTAAGGCCAGTCGGACTGATCAGTCGGGTCCCCGAGGTCCAAAAAGTGCCTCAGAACTCACCGAAGAAGAGACTTGAGCGTACGCTCTGCACGTGCGCAAAACGTAATACGTCTCCATAGCAGTAGGCGGCGCTAATCTGTATTGTTTGCATTAACAGTAGGGCTGAAACGATTCCTCGAATAACTCGAATAATTCGATTACAAAAGATCCTCGATGCAAAATGACTTGCCTGGAAGCTCGGTTACATCAATGTTACTAACGTTGTAGCGCTGACGGACGGCGTTCCCGCTACCGTCGCTCACCAGACGGCTCCGTCTGCTGCTGGCGACACATGCCAGAGGTAACTAGTGAGGGCTGAGAGGAGAGACCGGCTGGAGGAGACCACAGGAAGGGTCCAAAGGTTGGAGTCAGTTCAGACACATGCCAGAGGTAACTAGTGAGGGCTGAGAGGAGAGACCGGCTGGAGGAGACCACAGGAAGGGTCCAAAGGTTGGAGTCAGTTCAGACACATGCCAGAGGTAACTAGTGAGGGCTGAGAGGAGAGACCGGCTGGAGGAGACCACAGGAAGGGTCCAAAGGTTGGAGTCAGTTCAGCCGCAATTACAACTCAAACTCTGGACAGTGGGTCTACTGCAACATCAAACTAGCTTAGCACAATAATAGCACGACGTCAGAGCTTTAGCATCTCAACAGGAAACATGGAGTCTGACTTCATCATCATACAGTATTAGGGGACCACTAAGGCCTATATAAAAGAGACTTCAGATACAGTATTAGGGGACCACTAAGGTCTATATAAAGAGACTTCAGATACAGTATTAGGGGACCACTAAGGCCTATATAAAAGAGACTTCAGATACAGTATTAGGGGACCACTAAGGCCTATATAAAAGAGACTTCAGATACAGTATTAGGGGACCACTAAGGCCTATATAAAAGAGACTTCAGATACAGTATTAGGGGACCTCTAAGGCCTATATAAAAGAGACCTCAGATACAGTATTAGGGGACCACTAAGGCCTATATAAAGAGACTTCAGATACAGTATTAGGGGACCTCTAAGGCCTATATAAAGAGACTTCAGATACAGTATTAGGGGACCTCTAAGGCCTATATAAAAGCATCCAAAGAGCATCATGTCATGGGACCTTTAATGTAGGGGAAACCCTGGTATTACACAACAAGCCTCGGGTAATTAAGTGGCAAAAGGCACAAAAGTTTAAATATTCAACTTTTTGTTTTTCTGGGTCAAAATGTAACGCTATGGTCCTGATGGTTTTGTCACTTTTTTCGACATTATTTAGTCACATTTTCCCGACGTTTCTGAAGCTTTTTTCCAATTTTGGATGTCACTTTTTCCCGATGTTTTTGTCTGTACTTTTCTGCGCTTTTTTATGGCACATTTCTTTTTGTTTGTTGTTTTTTTTTGACATTTTTGTCACTTTTTTTTCAACGTTCTTTTAAAAAAAGAAATTTCAAATGCTATAAAATTGAATAACCCACCCAAATTCAATGAAAGTAGCTGATCATTTATTTTACTTGTGAAGAGCTTTGTATGGAACCATCCACGTTATTTTGATTTTTGACAATTTGGTTGAATTTCCCTGATGAAGGTCTGAGACCGAAACGTATTTTCTAAATAAATAAGTGCTTGCGTAATGGTCAGTGTGCAGGATTCTTTCTAAGCTCCTGATCTGCTACCTTTGGTCACATCCTACGCACCTGACCGACAAAAGAGGTGTGCAAAAAGCTTTCCTACGTTGCGTTGAGAAAAAAAAAAGGGTCAAATTCGACCCGAGGACAGGAGGGTAAAGAGAGAGTGTGTGTGTTGTTCTTACCCCAGCAGAATTTGCCCATAGGGTGTCCGGGTTTAGCCAAACTCCCAAACAGCATCTCCTTACGATGAGAGTCAGACGGCCTCGCTAACTGGTACTCTGAACAGGAAATGAGAAGAAGACAATTAATAAAAAGGGTGTGATTTGCAGGGATGTAACGATACACTCAACTCACGATGCGATTCAGGATTTTAGGTTGACGATACGTTTTTCTCAGGATTCTTTTAGCAGAAGGAGCTGCAGACCAATGACTGAAAAATATTCCTTTATTTACATACAGTCATGTGCAGAAGTTAACACACCCACGCTAAAGTTGACTAAAAAGAGGAATAAAAAAAATCATCTTTTGGAAATTGATCTTAATGCCTTAATTAAAAAAAAATGATGAAAAATCCAAATCTTTAATGACACTAATGTTCTTTGTGAATGAATAACGTATCGTAAATAAATAAATGTTCTTCTTAAAATACAGGGGGCATAAGTCAGTCCACCCCTATGTTAAATTCCCATAGAGGCAGGCAGACTTTTATTTTGAAAGGCCAGTTATTTCATGGATCCAGGATACTATGCATCCTGATGAAGTTCCCTTGGTCCCCACATCATCACATCCCCTTCACCATACCCCCCCCATCATCACATCCCCTTCACCATACCCCCCATCATCACATCCCCTTCACCATACCCCCACATCATCACACCCCCTTCACCATACCCCCCACATCATCACATCCCCTTCACCATACCCCCCCATCATCCCATCCCCTTCACCATACCCCCCCATCATCACATCCCCTTCACCGTACCCCCCCATCATCACATCCCCTTCACCATACCCCCACATCATCACATCCCCTTCACCATACCCCCACATCATCACATCCCCTTCACCATACCTAGAGATTGATTTGGTGTACTTTCCATAAGATCATCTCTCAATGCAAATCAGACCAGCTGTTAGGTTAACTTAAATAAAACCATGCCAATATCTAGGTATGGTGAAGGGGATGTGATGATGGGGGGGTATGGTGAAGGGGATGTGATGATGGGGGGTATGGTGAAGGGGATGTGATGATGTGGTGGTATGGTGAAGGGGATGTGATGATGTGGGGGTACGGTGAAGGGGATGTGATGATGTGGGGGTACGGTGAAGGGGATGTGATGATGTGGGGGTATGGTGAAGGGGATGTGATGATGGGGGGGGCCAAGGGAACTTTATCAGGATGCATAGTATCCTGGATCCATGAAATAACTGGCCTTTCAAAATAAAAGTCTGCCTGCCTCTATGGGAATCTAACATAGGGGTGGACTGACTTATGCCCCCTGTATTTTAAGGAAGAATATTTATTTATTTACGATACATTATTCATTCACAAAGAAAATTGGGGTCCTTAAAGCTTGGATTTTTCCTCATTTTTTTAATGAAGGCATTAAGATCAATTTCAAAAAGATGATTTTTCTATTCCTCTTTTTAGTCAACTTTAGCGTGGGTGTGTTAACTTCTGCACATGACTGTATATAAACGGTGCAAAATAACAGACGTGTCCTCTGATCAAAAAGTGACACGGAAACTGTATTATCTTAAATAACAAAAATGTGATTTCTAAAACAAATCCCACATCAAAATAAGTTAATAAATGTAAACAAATATCTGCAAATAAATAAACAAAGAAGACGACGCGACATCTGAAGTCAAACAAGTGAAATCTGAAGTAGAGTCTGTTTTGAAATTCGGGAGCAGCAAGAACCACGTGACGCGTTCGTCCAATCAGCTGCCATGTGTTGAGTTCGTCACGCTCATCCCCCTCGTTTATATACTGTCTATGGTCGTTTCCAGTAAGTGTTTTAACGTAGGTGTATAAAGTGGGCACTACGGCAGGAAGTGGTTAGTGCACGTTAACAGTGGACTGACGGACCGTGAGACACACACACGCTCCGAACCGAGACAAGAGAACCGAGACAAGAGAACCGAGACAAGAGAACCGAGCGGTTCGGATGGTTTTTCATGAACCGTACCATCCCCTAGTGTGTGTGTGTGTGTGTGTGTGTGTGTGTGTCTGTGTCTGTGTCTGTGTGTGTCTGTGTCTGTGTGTGTGTGTGTGTGTGTGTGTCTGTGTCTGTGTCTGTGTGTGTGTGTCTGTGTGTGTGTGTGTGTGTGTGTGTGTGTGTGTCTGTGTCTGTGTGTGTCTGTGTGTCTGTGTGTGTGTGTGTCTGTGTGTGTGTGTGTGTGTGTCTGTGTCTGTGTGTGTGTGTGTCTGTGTGTGTGTGTGTGTGTGTCTGTGTGTGTGTGTGTGTGTGTGTCTGTGTGTGTGTGTGATGCTGACAGTGTCTGAGCACACCAACGCTCACCGCTGTCCACAGCCTCCACCTCTCTGTCGATGGCGTCTTCTATCATCAGAGGACAGATGAAGAACTGAGCCCACCTGGAACAAATTAAATTAAAAACTGTTCAGCGCCACTGAAAGACAGTCATGAGGTCACGAAAATGACGAGAAACCAGGGCTGCTCGATTATGAGAAAAATCTTAAGTAGATCACAATCACGGTTATGTTCGTCAATATTGAAATCGGGATTATTTAACACTATTACTTATTGACTTTTGGAAAGATGTTGCATTTATTGAAGTTAAACATGCGACATGTAATGTGCAAAATAATTGTTTTTGTAACACTCAGGAGCCGAAATTGTAATCGCAGTTTAAGTTTGATTAATTGCACAGCCATACGTCTAACAAAGTTCAGGGTTAGCTGCCAGCTACAAACCATCAGCTGGCAGAAACAGAATATACATAGTAGTAGAATACGGGGGCTTTCACACCTGCCTCAGTTTGGTCTGAACCAAAATTACAGGTGTGAAACCCATTGACATATATAATGGACCAGCAGGTCCCGTGTCTCTGGACGGAGACCAGTGAAGGATGTTAGAAGCTCTTTTCCGGTGATGGCTGAGCGTTACTGAGCAGCCTCCAACTGAGCTTGAAGACGTAGATGTGACGTGAGCAACCTGTCTGAAAGTTGGAAGTCTTCTGGTAGCTGTGCCAAGAGAAATCTCAATCATTCCCAATCTAGCAGAGACGGAGAGCGTAGGTATATGTAAGGAGATAACATAGGCACAGGCTAATTACTGATCACTAACATGATAGTTAACATTAGTAATTACACTTAAACAGCTAATGGAAGTCCAAACTGCCTGAGAGCTTCTCCTGGACTATACGGTAATTCCTCTACTATGAGACAGTAAGTCTCGTGGTTATGACCCAATCGTTAGCCTATTTTTATAACAACGTCTGCTACGGAGCCATAACGTGAGCTACAAGGTAATGGAGCCTTTTATACATTGTTGTGTTTCTTTAGAAATAAACAATGGACAAATAGAGTCTTTAAACGCTTCAGATGTAAAGTTATTCTCTGTCAAAGTGGCGTCAGAATGAATGGCAGTCAATGGGATGCTAACGGGAGGTGATGGCTTGGTAGCATCAAAATGGCGCCATAGGAGCTACGCGGTCCGAGGAGAAGCTGACCCCCTTGGTGAACCCGCCTCCAGACCACGGTCCAGACCAAACGCCTGGAATTTGGTCCGACCAAAACAGAGTGTGTGTGTGTGTGTGTGTGTGTGTGTGTGTGTGTGTGTGTGTGTGTGTGTGTGTGTGTGTGTGTGTGTGTGTGTGTGTGCGTGCGTGCGTGCGTGTGTGTGTGCGCTCAGAGCAAAGAATATATCAGCAGTCAACTTGTTAAGTTGTAAATGTACAGCGTAGGTTTCAGTTTGGGTGGAGAGAAACTGCACAGACGGACTTATCTTCAACGGCACCATTTATTTTCAAGTATTACGGCTGTATTTTAAAATTGTAACTGAAATACGTAAATAATGTAATGTAACGTAATGCAATAAATGTGCACAAACATATTTTTAAGTCGTAGACACGATCAGTCATAGACAACGGTGTGTCAGCTGTAACAGTTGCTCCCGGCAACGTTGTGGTGAGTTTGAGTGCACGGGCAGCGGCTCTATGACCGGGGTCTAACTCATGACGAGCAAGCAGCACTTTCTTACCGCTGCTGGCATCATATAGTAGCTTCCTCGAGCAAAACGTGCAGAAACAAGCACCAGGCTCTCTCAGTTTCTGGCACCAACTGCCAAAAGGCTTGCCGTCTCTACCTACTTTTTCTAGCCACGCCCAGCACCATTTATTTTTGAGTCCTTTATCTCTGGGTAGGACATCATCCCCAGGCTTCATGAACTTGCGCTCCATGCTTTCACCGACAACGCTAACGTGAAGTATGGATCTCAATCACACTGTGTTGCCAGGACCTGCCCTACTCTGCTCTGATAGGCTTGTAACGTTACTTAGAGCTGCGATGATCTCATATGATTGCTAGGTGAACTCACGGACCGCACGCCGGAGATCCGGCACGGTGCCAGAACACTTTAAGCCCTGAGCTCCTCAAATCCCAAGTAAAGTTCCCGCGTCTCGCTTCTCAACAATGCAACTGAATAAAAAAAGCCGTGGCAGCACGGGGAAGGCAGCAGGCAGCTGGAAAAACTCCGACACAGAGAGAGGATACGAGAGGACGGGGACGCCGGTCTACAGACCGATCAGTTACAACTGTCGGGAGACGCAGCTCACGTATGTGATGACAACAGGATGTAGTTTTGTCACGTACAGGTCTTTAGTGCGCTTGCACAACTGCAGTGTGAAACCAAAACTAACCGGATCAAATCCCTTGGTCCAGACCTTGGTTCGGACTTTTAGGTGTGAAAACCACCTAATGTAGCATCATAACCATTCTGGCTTGTTGTTTCTTTAAAAAAAAGGTCCCATGGCATGAAAATGTCACTTTATGAGGTTTTTTAACATTAATATGCGTTCCCCCAGCCTGCCTCTGGTCCCCCAGTGACTAGAAATGGTGATAGGTGTAAACAAAGCCCTGGGTATCTTGCTCTGCCTTTGAGAAAATGAAAGCTCAGATGGGCCGATCTGGAATCTTCCCTTTATGACGTCATAAGGGGAAAGGTTACCTCCCCTTTCTCTGCTTTGCCCACCCAGAGAATTTGGCCCCCCCATGAGAGAGAGAGAGAGACATCATGGCTTTCAAATGAGCAAAGTGGCAGTTGGTCAAGGCCACACCCCCACCCTCCACCTTGCCCCCCCCTCTCTCCTCCTGAATAGCATTTAAAGCTACAGACACAGAAATGGCACATCCTAAGGAAAGCTCATTGTGGGACTGGCTCTAGTGGCTGGAATTCTGCACCAAGGCTGAATTTCAGGAAAGAGACTTCAGATACAGTATTAGGGGACCACTAAGGCCTATATAAAAGAGACTTCAGATACAGTATTAGGGGACCACTAAGGCCTATATAAAAGAGACTTCAGATACAGTATTAGGGGACCACTAAGGTCTATATAAAAGAGACTTCAGATACAGTATTAGGGGACCACTAAGGTCTACATAAAAGAGACTTCAGATACAGTATTAGGGGACCACTAAGGTCTATATAAAAGAGACTTCAGATACAGTGTTAGGGACCACTAAGGTCTATATAAAAGAGATTTCAGATACAGTATTAGGGGACCACTAAGGTCTATATAAAAGAGACTTCAGATACAGTATTAGGGGACCACTAAGGCCTATATAAAAGACTTCAGATACAGTATTAGGGGACCACTAAGGTCTATATAAAAGAGACTTCAGATACAGTATTAGGGGACCACTAAGGTCTATATAAAAGAGACTTCAGATACAGTATTAGGGACCACTAAGGTCTATATAAAGAGACTTCAGATACAGTATTAGGGGACCACTAAGGCCTATATAAAAGAGACTTCAGATACAGTATTAGGGGACCACTATGCCTATATAAAAGAGACTTCAGATACAGTATTAGGGGACCACCAAGGCCTATATAAAAGAGACTTCAGATACAGTATTAGGGGACCACTAAGGTCTATATAAAAGACTTCAGATACAGTATTAGGGGACCACTAAGGTCTATATAAAAGACTTCAGATACAGTATTAGGGGACCACTAAGGTCTATATAAAGAGACTTCAGATACAGTATTAGGGGACCACTAAGGTCTATATAAAAGAGACTTCAGATACAGTATTAGGGGACCACTAAGGTCTATATAAAAGAGACTTCAGATACAGTATTAGGGGACCACTAAGGTCTATATAAAAGAGACTTCAGATACAGTATTAGGGGACCACTAAGGCCTATATAAAAGAGACTTCAGATACAGTATTAGGGGACCACTAAGGCCTATATAAAAGAGACTTCAGATACAGTATTAGGGGACCACTAAGGTCTATATAAAAGAGACTTCAGATACAGTATTAGGGGACCACTAAGGTCTATATAAAAGAGACTTCAGATACAGTATTAGGGACCACTAAGGTCTATATAAAGGCATCCAAAGAGCATCATGTCATGGGACCTTTAATAGAATCCCTCCTAAAATTAGATCACAGAGTTTGCGCAGCGAAGCCCGGCTCACCTGTCGAGCGCCTCTCTGAAATACTTCCTCTGCACGTCGAACTGGAAGATGGTTCTCTCGCAGTCGGTGGAGGCGTTGTCGCTGCCGCCGTGCTTCTTCAGGAAGGCGTCGAAGCCGTTCTCCGCTGGGTATTTTTCACTTCCCATAAACACCACTAAAAACCAGGGAGCAAGAAGACAGCCGGAGAGGAGATTAATAGCCGGAAACATACAACGTGATGTTCTCGGGTTAGACACTCTGCGAATAGAATAAATAGAATAGAACTATAGAGCTCAACAGTGACCGCCCACTTGTTTAAAAGACTCTGTTGGGGCGAGAAGGGACAGCGGAGTAACAGCACTCTGCTGACTGTGGCTTCTTAAACCGGAAGAATCCTTGTATACAAGTTGCTATTATTATTCCAGCTTTAATAAGCCACCTTAAATGAGAAATTGTTTGTCTTCTGTCCTAACTGACCAACTGGACCGCGTCAGTAGTGTACTATTTCTTAAAACGAGGTTGATTTCATACGGACTTCCAGCTTCTAGAGGAGCAGAAACCTTCGTTGCACAACCTCGTAGCTCGGGCTCAGTCTACCTCGGATGGTTTTGACGTTATACAGATAGCTTTATTTATGCCCTGAGGGCAATTCAGTTTCTACAGTCCACCGAAACATATATACACATTCTTACTGCCAGTCATCAACGACAGAGGAAGCACAATGAAAAGGCATAATGGGAAAGTGCGAGATCTAGAAGTAAACTGCGAGGAAAGTATTTAAATTAAGACGATAAAGTACGATAAAGAGAGAGGAAATAAAGGAATAAAATCGATAACATGCTGAGTGTATTGCACATAACAAATTGCCTAATAATCAAAATACATATGGAGAAAATAAAAGGGATTTTTAGCTATTTTGAGCTCTATAAGCCTTGATGTGTAGATGTAAGTAGCTCTGAGTCAGGATGCAGCTTTAAAGGCGGACTCACTGTGCTCCAGGAAGTGTGCGAGGCCGGGCAGGTCGTCCGGGTCACTGAAGCTCCCAACACTGATGCACAGAGCAGCTGCCGCCTGGAAACACACAAACACGCATATTTTCAACTTGAATCTACTCGTTCTGCAGCTGCAGACCATCAAGGGCTTTTTTTTTTGAGGACTCAGTGTCCAAAATTTGACTCACCGGCCAATTTGGCAGGTGGATTAAAAAAAATCTTCCGGCACAACTCAAAGATCTTCAGTTTACTGTCACAGAGGAGTGATGAAACTAGAAAATATTCACATTTAACAAGCTGTAATCACAGAATTTATTCACACGGATTCATCTTTGCAGCTCTAAAAACTGTCATTTAATTTGGCTGTAATTTGTACTGTTAGGAGGAAGTAGGAGGATTGTTTTTGGGGGGATATTTTGGCAGTTCGGTAGTTCTTTTGTTATTGTGTAAGGGCGTTTTCACACCTATAGTTTGTTAGCTTTGGTCCGAATCAGTTGATGAGTTTGTAAACTTGGAGCAAATCTTTTCTTTTTCACGCCTTGAAAAATCCAAGCATAACAAAACCCGTCATTACAAATCACGCGAGAACGTTCACCCCTCTTATTGGTCGGATGTGCCTGGGGGGGGCGGGAGCAAGAAAGTAAATACAGGAAGAAGGTCCTGTGTTCTGGACTGGTGCATATTTCTTGCATCTCCCTGGTCAAACCAGCTCATTTCCTTTAAATAATCAGACATTGTTTCGTCGTTACTACGTCTGCACTGCCCAAGTGAGTTAACCGGACAAGCCAGACCCAACATCTTGATGTGGGTCTGGCTTGTCAGGCTAACTCACTAGAGCTGGGCTCAATCCGAGGGGCGGGATAAACGTTGTCTTTCAAATTCCTTCTGCACGCAATAGGATAGCGCTACAACTAGAGATGCACCGATTACAACTTTCTAGGCCGATTCAGATTTCATCTTTTCTAACCACTTTACAGCACACACACATATTTACTTTCTATCTTTTCTTTAATAGAACATGTTGAACAGATGATGGATCACTATGAAATAGAACTATATGAATGACTCCTGGTGTGGGACATTCACACACATCTAAAGGTCAATGTTAGAACCATTTCCTTCTCTTCACATCCAATATCAACTAAAGAAATGTGATTTGGGTTGTTGGTGTGGTCCCTCCACGCCCTACTCTTTCCTTGCAGCTGTTGCATATTGCAAACTTGTTATCTTCTGCACACACGCTGAAGAACCCCAAACAGCTGACATGTTGCAGGTTAATTCACCAGGTTCCTACATGTGGGAGAATAGCGCCGACACGCCTTCACACCGCGAGCGGGTACGAGCCACACACGGCGGAGAAGTTGAGAGAAAGGAAGAAGAGAGCGTGCTGTGGCGTCCGTGTGTGCGTGCATCCTTGAGAACTGTAACTGGTAGAACTTATGTTGGCAGTTAATTGGAGCGTTGACCGGCATGAAATCGGCATATGTCAGACTGACCTGCCGGTCGCCGGTCATGGCCGAGCACGTGAAAACCGACCAATCCCGGTCACCGGCAGGTCTATCGGTGCATCTCTCGCTACAACCAATCAGAGCAACGCTAGTTGATAGATTAAACTTTAAACTCCGAACACATCTTCCTAAGCCCCGCTTAACATAATGAAGCTAGAAAGAAGAAAGTAGAAGAAAGAAGAAACTAGAAGATGGAGAGAAGAAACTAAAATATATTCAGATTACTGTCCCAGAGGAGAGAAGATACTAGAAGATATTCAGATTACTGTCACAGAGGAGAGAAGAGACTAGAAGATATTCAGATTACTGTCCCAGAGGAGAGAAGAGACTAGAAGATATTCAGATTACTGTCCCAGAGGAGAGAAGATACTAGAAGATATTCAGATTACTGTCAGAGGAGAGAAGAGACTAGAAGATATTCAGATTACTGTCCCAGAGGAGAGAAGATACTAGAAGATATTCAGATTACTGTCAGAGGAGAGAAGAGACTAGAAGATATTCAGATTACTGTCCCAGAGGAAAGAAGATACTAGAAGATATTCAGATTACTGTCCCAGAGGAGAGAAGACACTAGAAGATATTCAGATTACTGTCCCAGAGGAGAGAAGATACTAGAAGATATTCAGATTACTGTCCCAGAGGAGAGAAGATACTAGAAGATATTCAGATTACTGTCCCAGAGGAGAGAAGATACTAGAAGATATTCAGATTACTGTCCCAGAGGAGAGAAGATACTAGAAGATATTCAGATTTAACAAGCTGGAATCAGAGAAATCTTATTTTTTTTAATAAAAAAATGACTCAAACGATTAATCGCTTATCAAAATAGTAAACTAATCGATTCATCGTTGCACCTCTACTCTATACACGATGTGATTGGCCTGACCAGAATTGTTGCTAGACGACCCTGGCTGCCTCTAGGGTGGTCTAGATTTCTAGGCTACTAGTGAGTATTGAGATTAGTGAATATTTACGTCACCCACCTGCTTCTCAGAGTTCCCCCTCTTCGTCCTCCCAGCGCTATCCTCGTCCAGCTCATCGAAGTCACTGTCCTGCTCTTCTTCTTTGTCTTCCTCCTCGTCCTCATCCGACCCCTCGCCGGAGTCCCCTTCCTCCTCACCTTTCGCCTCTCCCTCCTCATCCTCGCCCTCCTCTGTCTCTGCCTTGTCCTCTCCGTCTTCGCTGTCTCCCTGCCCGTCCACCCCGCTGAAGTCGGAAATGAGGAGCGCTCGTAGGCCGTTACTCAGCTCGACGTATCTGCAAAGAGCGGGACACGATCAACGTATTCAGACGCTGTAGCTTACGAAGACTTATCTCAGCAGCTGTGAAGACAAAAGGATGCTTTCACACCTGTAGTTCAGTTACACTGCTCCCCTTCCGCTCTCTGTGTGTTGCCGTTCTCAAACTCTGTTTTCTGTGTAATATTGTACGTGGCGTTTTCTTTTGCGGGGTGCAAATGTTCCACCAAAACAAGTTCCTTCCTGAGACTATTCTGCAGAGCCACCGTCACAGCGTCCGGTGCTTAGCTCCGCCCACGACGATGTGATTGGTTTAAAGTAGGGATGTAACTGTATGAAAATGTAACCTCACGGTTATAGCAGTCCTTCCAGAAAAATGTGGAGTTTTTTTGTGATTGTTGAGGGCAAAAATCCGTGATTATGCGGCACGTTTTCTTAAAAAAGGCGATGGAATATGCGGAAATATGCGATGAAATTGCAAAAATTGCGGGAACTTGCAAAAATGGCGGTGTCATCGTGGCTTCATCGCGGGGTCTGCAGCTTTTCGATGATGTTCACGTCACGTAATTACGTCAATTCATAACATTCCCATGGCAACAGGGGAAAACGGCTGCTCTTGTGTGAAGTAAACGCAACATTTTTCAACTTTCTGCTATGATATGTGGGACTTTTTTTGCAATGAAAATGCGGGGACACACACACAGTCTCTCACACAAACACACACACAGTCAGTCACACAAACACACACACAGTCAGTCACACAAACACACACACAGTCAGTCACACAAACACACACACAGTCAGTCACACAAACACACACACACACAGTCAGTCACACAAACACACACAGTCAGTCACACAAACACACACAGTCAGTCACACAAACACACACACAGTCAGTCACACAAACACACACACACACAGTCAGTCACACAAACACACACACAGTCAGTCACACAAACACACACACAGTCAGTCACACAAACACACACACAGTCTCTCACACAAACACACACACAGTCAGTCACACACACACACACAGTCAGTCACACAAACACACACACACACAGTCAGTCACACAAACACACACACAGTCAGTCACACAAACACACACACAGTCAGTCACACAAACACACACACAGTCTCTCACACAAACACACACACAGTCAGTCACACACACACACACAGTCTCTCACACAAACACACACACAGTCAGTCACACAAACACACACACAGTCAGTCACACACACACACACACACAGTCTCTCACACAAACACACACACACAGTCAGTCACACACACACACACACACACACACACACAGTCTCTCACACAAACACACACACAGTCAGTCACACAAACACAAAAAATGCGCCCCCCCTGCATAAATATGCGGACTTTGGCTGATTATGCATTGAATTATGAGATTGCATAATCACGTTTTTCTGTAGGGACTGGTGGAGTGACCAAAATGATCACGGTTTTTGGTGTTATCGCGGTGGTAAAAAGTGTGTTCAATATGTTCAGAAAGCACTGATAGGCCGACACAAGCGGAGTGTAACAGTGGTTATTACATTAAAAATATAGGCAAAACCTTATCAAAAGAGCAACTTTTAACATCAAAAGGAACACGTGTTCAGCATGTAAACAGCTGATTGGTCAGGAACATTTCCAGTAGTGCAGGTTTAAATTATACAAATCCAAACTTTCAAGCTAAGACATAAAGAACAGCATGTAAATGAATATTCAACGGAGATGAGTCAGGAGATTTGACATATTGCCGCCTTTAGCAGCAACTTCTTTCCTGCAGACAGGATAACTATCTTCAATCGACTGTCCTTTGGCATTCTCATAATAACCAAAATATGCCCATGCTTCAGACTTATTCCTCTTATGGCAGCTACACACCGAGCCGATAATCGTCCGTCGGACAGTCTGGCGAGGTCGGTGACTTGAGTCTGGTCGGTGTGTCCCGTGCCGTCGTCCGTCGGAGGAGCCGTCGGCCTTCATTTGGGCCGACCTGACATGTTCAGTCGGAGACAGGGCAGACGGGATGAGCGTGACTAGAGTCTCTCAAAATCTGATGAAGATCTTTTAACCTGACCTTTGTTGATCTGAAATGAAGACAGATTCAGCAACTGCACGGCCTATTCCTCTCTTAACATGTTCTCAGAGACACGTTACGGTGAACTATTTCAGGATAATACGAGATCGTATTCTAAACGACCAGACCCACGTGACACGTTCGTCCAATCAGCTGCTGGTTTTCATTTTTGGGCGACAATCCAGATTAGCGCCGCCTGCTGTTATGGAGACGTATTACGTCTCGTCTCTTCGGTGTTCTGAGGAACTTTTGGACCAATTTGAGGAGACTGATCAGCCCGACTGCCTTTTCTGCCGAGAGTCGGCCGTCTGGTCGGTGTGTAACGGCCTTTAGAGGGCTGATAAATGTCCGGAGAGCTGTCATTTCCTCCTTCCGCCATGATTCCAACTTCAAGAAACGCACGTTGTAGGTTACGCAGGGCGCCTGTGGGCAACTTCAGGAGACTCGGATGAAGCTGGGAAGGATTAAACACACGGATTCCACACCGGGGTAATCCACCGTGATAATGATAATGATATTTTAAATGAAAACGGTAATTGTTACATCCCTAGATTAAAGAAAGGCAAACAACCCAGAGCGTTTTTCTCTCCTATCCCAGAATGCATCTGTGGTCAGACACACAGACGCACACAGTCACACACACACA
>CM042322.1:37613846-37626346 GCA_023566125.1 Zingel zingel | reverse complement strand
CCATCTTGGTTCATCTTTCCACTGTTCCAACAATCACCACTCTGGTTTGGTTGAAATAAACGCTTAATTCACCCATTTACATGTGGAGATATGCTGGCTCTATACACGCTAAAAGTCCTGATTATTTACATGGAGTCTGGTGGAAATATGCTGGCTCTATACACGCTAAAAGTCCTGATTATTTACATGGAGTCTGGTGGAAATATGCTGGCTCTATACACGCTAAAAGTACTGATTATTTACATGGAGTCTGGTGGAAATATGCTGGCTCTATACACGCTAAAAGCCCTGATTATTTACATGGAGTCTGGTGGAAATATGCTGGCTCTATACACGCTAAAAGTCCTGATTATTTACATGGAGTCTGGTGGAAATATGCTGGCTCTATACATGCTAAAAGTCCTGATTATTTACATGGAGTCTGGTGTAGTTTGGTGATGGTGATTTCGGGGCTGTTCCATGTTAAACTAAAAGGATCTTCCTCTTTAACTAAAAGGTCTATCTCTGTAGGGATCCTTTCATAATGTTGTCAGACACTTAGAATAATAATCTGAGTCTGTCAGCAGCAACAACAGAACTTTTAGTGGACGCTAACGGACGCTGAACATTTGTCCCGTCGGGTTACATTGCAGCCCGGTTTGAGGTCACCGGTTGCAGCGTTCTCGCTCAATACTGGACCAAAATTTCAAAGATTTTCATTCATATTAGTCACTTAGACACAAATGCATTAAAAAAAATAGGGTCCAGGTTGAAGAACAAAACAAACTACCCTTTAATATCACACTCTCTCTCACACACACACACACACACACACACATCTCATTTAGGAAACACTGCGAACATGACGGCTACGCGACTACACCTGCTAAAGGGGGAAGGAGAGAGAACCATGTGTCTTCACTCATCAGCTCAGCTCACATGTGTGTGTGTGAGTATAAAACGCCCTCGGTGTGGCGTTGGATTGTGTCGGCCAGTGCAAAAGCTGTAAACCACCACGAAGCAGGGCCACAGCGCTCAGCGGCAGTCGGGGTCGAGTCTCTGGCAGGGCGTCTGATCTGTTTTCATTCTTTTATTCTATATCCAGCTTGGTTTCTGAACTTTGGTTGAAATAACTATAAAAATGAACACCTTTTTGATGCTTTTTCTGACATCTATATCCCTTTCTTCGACACTTTTGATGCTTTTTTTCTGTTTTTGATGGTTTTTTTTGTACATTTTTGATGCTTTTGTTACACAACAACACATTATTACCACTACGTTTACACTTATTGTTGGAATTCATAGACAATAATCCTAATTTGTAGGAAATTATACCTAATTTTTGAGTTAAAAAAGCAGAAATTATGAAATATTTAGACTAATATTAGAGGAAACGTATGTTGATGGATAATCAGAGACTTCAAAGAGTCAAAACTTAATCAGAATACAGTTTTGAAACCATTTCAATGTTTTTGAAATGCTAAAACTTGAATAAAACATCCAAAATTCAATAGAAGTGATCATGAATTGTACGTGCGAAGAGCATTGTATGGAATCCATCTAATTTTTGGATAATTTTTATTTAAAAAAGCCCCAAACAACATATTTCTGATTTTGAAATTTTGGAAAATTGAACCCGAGGACATGTACGGCTGCAACTAACAGCTATTTATATTATTGATTAATCTATTGTTCATTTGCACGTTTAATTAACTAATATTTTAGTCTATGAAATACATTTCTTGTGGTAATTTTGCTTCTTTTGCAAGTCGTTTAGCATCTTTCTGTGGTAGCTTAACGTCTCTTTGTGCTCCTTGTAGTTTCTTTTGTATCCCTCTAGTCGTTTGGGTAATCTTTGCAGTTTTTTTGTCTTCGTTTTGTAGTTGTTGTGCCTCTCTTTGCAGTCATTTTGCATTTCTTTGCGGTTGTTTTTAGTACTGTCAAACGATTACAATATTTAATCGTGATTAATCGCATCAATGTCATAGTTAACTCGCAATTAATCGCACATTTTTATCTATTCTAAATGTCCCTTGATTTGTTTTTGTCCCATTATTTTTTTTTCTCATTTTAATTCTCTTATCAACATGGAAAAGGGCGACATGCAGTAGCCACCCATTGAGCTATGGCTGCAGTAAGTTTGTTCTTAATCGTGGTATCCATGCGCTTCTGTCTGAAGTCATCCATTGTCGCCTGGCTTTGACGAAGAGGCGGAGAATTGGCATCAGCCGTGTGCTTGGCCATCAGCTGTATGCTTGGCCATCAGCCGTGTGCTTGGCCAGCAGCTGTGTGCTTGACCAGCAGCTGTGTGCTTGGCCATCAGCCGTGTGCTTGGCCATCAGCCGTGTGCTTGGCCATCAGCTGTGTGCTTGGCCATCAGCTGTATGCTTGGCCATCAGCTGTGTGCTTGGCCAGCAGCTGTGTGCCTGGCCAGCAGCCGTGTGCCTGGCCATCAGCTGTATACTTGGTCATCAGCTGTATGCTTGGCCATCAGCTGTATACTTGGTCATCAGCTGTGTGCTTGACCAGCAGCTGTGTGCTTGGCCATCAGCTGTGTGCTTGGCCATCAGCTGTATGCTTGGCCATCAGCTGTGTGCTTGGCCATCAGCTGTGTGCTTGGCCAGCAGCTGTGTGCCTGGCCAGCAGCCGTGTGCCTGGCCATCAGCTGTATACTTGGTCATCAGCTGTATGCTTGGCCATCAGCTGTATACTTGGTCATCAGCTGTGTGCTTGACCAGCAGCTGTGTGCTTGGCCATCAGCTGTGCGCTCGGCCATCAGCTGTGTGCTTGGCCATCAGCTGTGTGCTTGGCCATCAGCTGTGTGCTTGGCCATCAGCTGTGCGCTTGGCCATCAAGTGGTATTTCAGACTGGACGTGCTGTGATGATAGCTCAGTTCACAACAACAAAACACACAGATCACGTTGGTCTTGTCAATGGAACCATTTGGCAACTTTTAAAAGTAAACTTTCCATTCAGAATCTTATTGGCATCCATTTCGGCATCTCGCTCTCGCCAGCCACTCAAAACGTAACGTTAGCCTACTACTCTTTGATCGGCTCGCGAGCCCAAACGAGTCTGTGCGGCGTGCCTGTTGTTGTGTTTCCGGTCTAACTAGATCCGGTGTGGTGTTGTAGTTTTCTAACGTTACTACTTGTTGCAACAGCATGTGAAAAAAACTACAAAGTTTGCTAGGCCAAAAAGAACGTTAATCTCGCGATAAAAAAATTGACGCCGTTAAAATGGGTTTGCGTTAACGCCGTTAATAACGCGTTTAACTGACAGCACTAGTTGTTTTAAAGGGTAACTCCCATATTTTTCAACCTGGACCCTATCTTTGACATTGGTCCAGTATTAAACAAGCTGCAATGTAAGTTAAGAGGGCAATTGTGTGTTCACAAAAGTGCTTGTTCTGCCGCTGACAGACTCAGATTAATTTCCAAGTGTCTGACAACATTATGGGAAGGAGATTTGTGAACGTTTTCTTGTGTCTCGGTCATTTTGTTTCTCTTAGTGGTTGTTTTAAGTCTCTTTATAGTTATTGTGCATCCTTCTGCAGTCATTCTTTGTGTATCTGTGCTTGTTCTGCATCTCTTTGTGGTCGTTCTGCATCTGTGCAATCGTTTGATTAACTTTCCAACAAGGACATTTTTTTTGCTATTGGATTTGCCTAACAGTCAGTTTTGGGTGCCCTGTACCTGCACCGGATTGTTCCAGTAAATACTGTACAATGATTCGTCTCACACCTCAAACAACTACTGATCTGAATGAACCCTGTTAGAACATTTCTGTTTAACTTCATGCTGTTAAAAATACGTTGGACTCGACCCGCTCTTCTAATGATTTTGGCTGCAGCCCCGCCCGGGCGTTGTGCATTGGTGGTGTAACCCTAAAGCGTCTTTCAAGCCACAGACAGCACTAAGTAAGGCCAGTAACAGTTAGTTAGGCTATAGGCATATTGTTATCTGAGTGGACTCACTATTACTTACAAGCTATTTGAGAAGCAGCCTAATCTGATGTTTCGGCAGATGACTCGCGGGTGAGCGACTGCGACCTGTAAACGTGTGAACATGAGCAGCTGTGGTGGCGAGTTTCTCGCTGTGCTACACTTTGAGACGAGAGGCAGTGCTTTGCTTGCAGGTGGGACGCTGCAGAGAACTCAACAAAATCTGATTTGGTGTGAAACCAAAAAGAAACTTTGAGAAAAGATTGGGGCAGCGTGTCTGTCTCAAAATCTTTACACGACCACCATCACGGTCTCACGGCAGTTTGTGAAATAGTCACGTTATTTGTAATCTATTGATTCACGTACACTGTACACGGACAGGTTTATGTCGTTTATTTCGTGTTGGAGAGCACGAAATGGGAAGCATCAACATATGGGCGATATGGAGAAAATCAGATATCACGATGTTCCTGACCAAATACCTCAATGTCGATATTGCAATGATATTGTAGGCTTGACAATTTTGCTTTAACAAAATGTTTTCACAATGAGATTTTAGATTAATCATCAATAATGTGGATATAATGACTAAGTGGGTAAAGGCAAATAATAGAACAGCTAGAACAGTCTGGTAAGATCAGAAAATAACATAATTTACTGTAATGCAGCCTTTAAAACCAGGAAAAGACACTTATGCCATATCCCGATATTATGATTTTTAAAATCTAAGACGATATCTTGACTCATATCTCGATATCGATATAATATTGATATATTACCCAGCCCTATGTGAGGCTACGGTTGGGTGAAAAAAGAAGAACCGGTTGTGATCAGGAAAAGAAGAACGGGGAAAGTTAACGTGACACGCGGGACACGATCCCCGGTCTCCGGCGTGAAAGTCCTGTGTTGTTTGACCCATCCACCCCCTCCACCAACCTCCTTACGGGGATTTTAGGCTTTTAATACTAGGCCTACTCACTACCACATATGTGCTGTGATCACCAAATATCCCATTGAAATACATTAGTTTAAAATTTGTGCTCTCCAACACGAAATAAACGACATATGTTCGTGTACACGAATCAATAGATGAAATAACGTGACCATTTCACGAAATGCCGTGAGACTGGGTTGAATTACAGGACTTCTTTTTAGTGAAAAATTGTGTCTGGAACGCAGAATAACTGTTCACGGGTCCAAGGTGACAGTGCTGTTACGCTTAG
Source organism: Zingel zingel (assembly GCA_023566125.1). Taxonomy (NCBI): domain Eukaryota; kingdom Metazoa; phylum Chordata; class Actinopteri; order Perciformes; family Percidae; genus Zingel; species Zingel zingel. Next base: position 37,621,200 of record CM042322.1, on the reverse strand, counting down.
GATTGTGGGTAGTGTAGTTTTTCTCCATAAGATCGTGGATAAAACATATTTTTCTTAAAACAAGGTTGATTTCATACGGACTTCTAGCTTCTACAGGATCAGAAACATCCATTTCACAACCTCGTAGCTCGGGGTCAGTCTACCTCGGATGGCTTGGACTTTATGTCTGATAATCTAAATACTTATGGAGAAAATTAACGGGATCTTTTACTTCCTGAACCACACAGTTGAGCTCTATAGGTTTTAAGCTGAGGCTACATCCTCCCTACTACGTTTTTATTTTGAATGGATGGATGAATTCGGCTTTGCCACTATCTGGTGAGACCCAGCTTTATCCTTCTGGCGCTACAACCTTTTCAAACACACCAAATTACATTTTGTCCAGAGTACTCTGCCACCCTTTACTCCTCCGCCTACATAAGGACCAACCTTGGATAATCGCGGACGGGAAGGGGATGAAACTGACTATATAAACCGCAGTAGTTGTTATTGACTGTTCACAAACATGGACCGAAGCAGACAAAGTGTGTTGAGGAATGTTACAATAGTTAATCTGTTTTTTTTTGTCTTTTTCTCAAGAGCTTATTTGAGTGGGAGGGGAGCAAGACGAGGTGACAGCGGAGCGATGAACGGACGATCAGCAGCACTTCTGCGGTAGCTGGGCGGGCTTGTCGGTCAGTCTGGTGGTCTTGGTGCCGGGAGCCGCTGGCACCTCCACGTCCACGCGCTCCGACATCTTCACACAGATGATGTCCACCAGGCGCTCGAAGACCTGCCGGACGTTGATGTTCTCCTTGGCGCTCGCCTCGTAGTACTCAAAGCCTGCAGGAGGAAACACAAAGGTTAAACGGCACGGTGTGGCTCAGTGGTTAGCGCTGCTGCCTCACAGCAAGTAGACACTGCAGAGTTCGATCTCCCGGTCTGGGCTGAGCCTTTTCTGTGTGGTGTTTGAGTGGGTTTCCTCTAGGTGCTTGGGTTTCTTCAACCATAAAGAAATGCATCGTAATGGTAACTAGGACTACTGTTGAACAATAGATAGATAGATAGATAGATAGATAGATATTTATTTATCCAGAAAGAAATTAAGGTGTCCTAATTAGCCCTCTGTGTGTATGTGTGTGTGTGTGTGTGTTTTCTTGTTTAACTATATTCGTGGGGTCCAAAAAGGGGGAGTCCAGTATACTTCTGGGGTCCGACCAGCCTTGTGGGGCCAAAATGCTGGATCCCACAAGGTTAAAGGGCTGTTTGAGGGTTAAGACTTGGTTTTAGGATTAGGGTTAGAATTAGGTTATGGTTAGGGTGAGGGTAAGGGTTAAGGTTAGGCATCTAGTGGTGATGGTTAAGGTTAGGGTAAGGGGCTAGGGAATTCATTATGTCAATGACTGGTCCCCACAAAGATAGTGAAACAAGTATGTGTGTGTGTGCGTGTGTGTGTGTGTGTGTGTGTGTCACTCTGTCCGTCTCTCTCTCTTTGTGGGCCTGATCGCCTGTCTCGCTCTAGACACAGCTGAGAAGTTAAAACCAAAATCTTCATGAACCTGGGTGTTTTATTTTGAAATTTATTTTATTTTGTAAAGTATCCGGCTGCGCTGTGGTCTTCCTGTAAGCCATTACCCACCTGGCTTGACACATTCACTCGCGGATCGTGGAGACCTCAAAATGATTTCTGCAGTGCGCGCTGCTGGCAATTAAACAACGTGCTGGAGAAGCCAAGCCCCGCCCATCGACTCTATACACGATGTGATTGGCCTGACCAGAGTTTGGTTTTTCCAGCTCGCAAGCCAACGGAGAGTTGCTAGATGACCCTGGCTGCAAATTACATTTACTGCTGCTAGGATGGTCTAGATTTCTAGGTTAGCAGATTTGTTTATGTGCAGGCAGTCGTAACGAAGATTGTACATTGAGGGTCCTATCTTGCACCCAGCACAGCGCGAAGCCCGACGCAAGTGTCTTTGCTAGTTTAAGACCGACCCAGTTGTCAATTTCCCGCCCAGCGCGCGCGTTGTTAAAAAAGCAAATGTACCTGCGCCCATCTTTGCGCCCATGGGCGTGCTGGTCTTACAGGGAGGTGTGTTCAGGTGCATTCTGGGCGTGCTGGTCTTACAGGGAGGTGTGTTCAGGTGCATTCTGGGCGTGCTGGTCTTACAGGGAGGTATGTTCAGGTACATTCTGGGCGTGCTGGTCTTACAGGGAGGTGTGTTCAGGTACATTCTGGGCGTGCTGGTCTTACAGGGAGGTGTGTTCAGGTGCATTCTGGGCGTGCTGGTCTTACAGGGAGGTGTGTTCAGGTGCATTCTGGGCGTGCTGGTCTTACAGGGAGGTGTGTTCAGGTGCATTCAGGGCGTGCTGGTCTTACAGGGAGGTGTGTTCAGGTGCATTCTGGGCGTGCTGGTCTTACAGGGAGGTGTGTTCAGGTACATTCTGGGCGTGTTGGTCTTACAGGGAAGTGTGTTCAGGTGCATTCTGGGCGTGCTGGTCTTACAGGGAGGTGTGCTCAGGTGCATTCTGGGCGTGCTGGTCTTACAGAGAGGTGTGTTCAGGTGCATTCAGGGCGTGCTGGTCTTACAGGGAGGTGTGTTCAGGTGCATTCAGGGCGTGCTGGTCTTACAGGGAGGTGTGTTCAGGTGCATTCTGGGCGTGCTGGTCTTACAGGGAGGTGTGTTCAGGTGCATTCTAGGCGTGCTGGTCTTACAGGGAGGTGTGTTCAGGTGCATTCTAGGCGTGCTAGTCTTACAGGGAGGTGTGTTCAGGTGCATTCTGGGCGTGCTGGTCTTACAGGGAGGTGTGTTCAGGTACATTCTGGGCGTGCTGGTCTTACAGGGAGGTGTGTTCAGGTGCATTCAGGGCGTGCTGGTCTTACAGGGAGGTGTGTTCAGGTGCATTCAGGGCGTGCTGGTCTTACAGGGAGGTGTGTTCAGGTGCATTCTGGGCGTGCTGGTCTTACAGGGAGGTGTGTTCAGGTGCATTCTAGGCGTGCTGGTCTTACAGGGAGGTGTGTTCAGGTGCATTCTAGGCGTGCTAGTCTTACAGGGAGGTGTGTTCAGGTGCATTCTGGGCGTGCTGGTCTTACAGGGAGGTGTGTTCAGGTACATTCTGGGCGTGCTGGTCTTACAGGGAGGTGTGTTCAGGTGCATTCTAGGCGTGCTGGTCTTACAGGGAGGTGTGTTCAGGTGCATTCTGGGCGTGCTGGTCTTACAGGGAGGTGTGTTCAGGTGCATTCTGGGCGTGCTGGTCTTACAGGGAGGTGTGTTCAGGTGCATTCTGGACGTGCTGGTCTTACAAGGAGGTGTGTTCAGGTGCATTCTGGGCGTGCTGGTCTTACAGGGAGGTGTGTTCAGGTGCATTCAGGGCGTGCTGGTCTTACAGGGAGGTGTGTTCAGGTGCATTCTGGGCGTGCTGGTCTTACAGGGAGGTGTGTTCAGGTACATTCTGGGCGTGTTGGTCTTACAGGGAAGTGTGTTCAGGTGCATTCTGGGCGTGCTGGTCTTACAGGGAGGTGTGTTCAGGTGCATTCTGGGCGTGCTGGTCTTACAGGGAGGTGTGTTCAGGTGCATTCTGGGCGTGCTGGTCTTACAGGGAGGTGTGTTCAGGTGCATTCTAGGCGTGCTGGTCTTACAGGGAGGTGTGTTCAGGTGCATTCTAGGCGTGCTAGTCTTACAGGGAGGTGTGTTCAGGTGCATTCTGGGCGTGCTGGTCTTACAGGGAGGTGTGTTCAGGTGCATTCTGGGCGTGCTGGTCTTACAGGGAGGTGTGTTCAGGTGCATTCTGGGCGTGCTGGTCTTACAGGGAGGTGTGTTCAGGTGCATTCTGGGCGTGCTGGTCTTACAGGGAGGTGTGTTCAGGTGCATTCTGGGCGTATTGCTATCTTGAGGCAAGGTATTAATCTTCCTGAAAATGCAACGAAATGTACCTGATAGTGTCATCAACAAACTTAAAGATGATAAAGTAACTGTTAACTGATTTCATGCTGTGAATGTGAAATATTATCTTCAGCCACATAGCTCTAGCAGTACTTCGTTAGCATAACTTTGCTATCCTAAGATTGGTTTCTCGAGTGCGACGGAATTAGAAAAACAAAAAAAATCAGTTTTGAATTAAAAAAAATTGTGTATCTTCCGGACTTTTCTCTAATAGTTTCCTTTTTAAACTTTTACAGCTCTTTTAAAGACAGTATTCTGACTCAGGTTGGGTGTGGTATCATCTATTTGAACAGCTTACGGCGTGTTGGCTGTATTCAGACTCTTCTTCCCACTTCACAAATATCTTTTTGTAACCTGGGATCCTAAATATTTGTTTGAACGTGGTGTAAAGAATTGACTCCCGTCCTAAATCGCTGAATATACTTTGACCACTTTGTTCATGCTTTTGTCATCACATCTTTAAATTAGGGATCGACCGATATGGATTTTTATATACGATACTGCTTTTGCTCCCTCAATCTACATCATAAAGATGTAAACGCTGCCTCACTGGATTTGTTTTGTTTTGTTCTCTGCCTTTTATTTAAAAATAATAAACAAAAACACAGATCAGTGTCACTTCTGCAATCATCTTACATTCATATCACCCAAATTATCTGTTGCAATGTGCATCATATAGATGGGTGCACTGCATACGGTTAACTGTGCAAGGGTCAACATCTACAACACAGCCTTGATGATGCATTGTTTGCTGAAAGCCTGCCAGGCTTCCAGCACCAGCAAGCCTGCCAGGCTTCCAGCACCAGCAAGCCTGCCAGGCTTCCAGCACCAGCAAGCCTGCCAGGCTTCCAGCACCAGCAAGCCTGCCAGGCTTCCAGCACCAGCAAGCCTGCCCTGCTTCCAGCACCAGCAAGCCTGCCCTGCTTCCAGCACCAGCAAGCCTGCCAGGCTTCCGGCACCAGCAAGCCTGCCCTGCTTCCAGCACCAGCAAGCCTGCCAGGCTTCCAGCACCAGCAAGCTTGCCAGGCTTCCAGCACCAGCAGGCCTGCCAGGCTTCCGGCACCAGCACTGTTAGTAGGGGAGAGGCAGTGCATGGTCTGCACGTGTACTGCAGGGTCTCCAGCAACACAGAGCTGCCTGTGGACGCCTGTCTGTAAATAAGGCCGGGAAAAATCTATCGGCGAACACAGCAGCCGCGTATCGGCCGATACACGTAAAAACGCAAATATCGACCCGATATATCGGCTAGCCGATAAAATCGATCTATCACTGCATATGGTTAACTGTGCAAGGGTGAAAGGCCTTCATCAACATCTACAACACAGTCTTGATGAGGCATTGCTTGCTGACATATTATAAGACAGATATAATCAGGTCATCACAAAATGTCCTTTGTCAACACATTTAAATAATTTAAGAAAACAATAAACCTGAAAAGTAGCCATTGAAATAAAGTGCTTGATTTATAATTTAAGACTGCCATGGTGCTGAAAGCCTGCCAGGCTTCCAGCACCAGCAAGCCTGCCAGGCTTCCAGCACCAGCAAGCCTGCCAGGCTTCCAGCACCAGCAAGCCTGCCAGGCTTCCAGCACCAGCAAGCCTGCCAGGCTTCCAGCACCAGCAAGCCTGCCAGGCTTCCAGCACCAGCAAGCCTGCCCTGCTTCCAGCACCAGCAAGCCTGCCCTGCTTCCAGCACCAGCAAGCCTGCCAGGCTTCCAGCACCAGCAAGCTTGCCAGGCTTCCAGCACCAGCAGGCCTGCCAGGCTTCCGGCACCAGCACTGTTAGTAGGGGAGAGGCAGTGCATGGTCTGCACGTGTACTGCAGGGTCTCCAGCAACACAGAGCTGCCTGTGGACGCCTGTCTGTAAATAAGGCCGGGAAAAATCTATCGGCGAACACAGCAGCCGCGTATCGGCCGATACACGTAAAAACGCAAATATCGACCCGATATATCGGCTAGCCGATAAAATCAATCTATCACTGCATATGGTTAACTGTGCAAGGGTGAAAGGCCTTCATCAACATCTACAACACAGTCTTGATGAGGCATTGCTTGCTGACATATTATAAGACAGATATAATCAGGTCATCACAAAATGTCCTTTGTCAACACATTTAAATAATTTAAGAAAACAATAAACCTGAAAAGTAGCCATTGAAATAAAGTGCTTGATTTATAATTTAAGACTGCCATGGTGCTGAAAGCCTGCCAGGCTTCCAGCACCAGCAAGCCTGCCAGGCTTCCAGCACCAGCAAGCCTGCCAGGCTTCCAGCACCAGCAAGCCTGCCAGGCTTCCAGCACCAGCAAGCCTGCCCTGCTTCCAGCACCAGCAAGCCTGCCCTGCTTCCAGCACCAGCAAGCCTGCCAGGCTTCCAGCACCAGCAAGCCTGCCAGGCTTCCAGCACCAGCAAGCTTGCCAGGCTTCCAGCACCAGCAAGCCTGCCAGGCTTCCAGCACCAGCACTGTTAGTAGGGGAGAGGCAGTGCATGGTCTGCACATGAACTGCAGGGTCTCCAGCAACACAGAGCTGCCTGTGGACGCCTGTCTGTAAATAAGGCCGGGAAAAATCTATCGGCGAACACAGCAGCCGCGTATCGGCCGATACACGTAAAAACGCAAATATCGACCCGATATATCGGCCGGCCGATAAAATCGATCTATCACTACTTTAAATCTCCACATGTAGCTGCTCAGGAAACACTTTATTTTCCAAAACATGACTTTGCTTTGTACAAAATAAATGTGCTGACTTGGTCTGAAACTTCTCCCTGAACAATTTAAAACTCTTGTTTCAGTGTTTGCGCCTGCAGCGTGTACATTTATTACTAATTCAAACGCCTCTTTGTCCTTTGGCAATAGCTAAAACACTTATAGTATTTAGGTATTCCTCAGTACACACACACACACACACACACACACACACACACACACACACCCCGGGGTGAAGTCATTTTCACACAAGTTCTGCTGCTTTTCAAACAGCACAGATTAATGTTGTCTTACATTGCCAGCTCTATCCCCACAGCGCTGTGAGGTAAAGGTCTGGCTACAACACAGATGAATTCTGGGAGAAAAAACTCTCTGGGTTGTCCGCATGTCCCATATCATGCTCATTTCAGCTTCATACTCGTATTTTTGGGTTTCTACTAGAACATGTTTACATGCTTTAATGTATACATGTGTATGTAAAAGAGACTTCAGATACAGTATTAGGGGACCACTAAGGTCTATATAAAAGAGACTTCAGATACAGTATTAGGGGACCACTAAGGCCTATATAAAGAGACATCAGATACAGTATTAGGGGACCACTAAGGCCTATATAAAAGAGACTTCAGATACAGTATTAGGGGACCACTAAGGCCTATATAAAAGAGACTTCAGATACAGTATTAGGGGACCACTAAGGCCTATATAAAGAGACTTCAGATACA
>CM042322.1:37608846-37611346 GCA_023566125.1 Zingel zingel | reverse complement strand
TCAGTCAAGCATGTACGACTATATAAACGGATACACACACACACACACACACACACACACACACACACACACACACACACACACACACACACACACACACACACACACACACACACACACACACACACACACAGCAGTTGGGGTTAAGGGCCTTGCTCAAGGGCACCTCAGTGGTGGTAATGAGGGAGGGACAAGCACTGCTCTTTCACTTTCCCCCCACCCAGATCTATCCTGTCGGTCTGGGGATTGAACCGACGACCTCCACAAGGTCACAAGCTCACTTCTCTAACCTTTAGGCCACCACTGCCCCTATATATATATGCTGGTCAGTGTGTCTGCTTGACAATCCCATTTCACAGCAATATAATTGTGAGATGAACAAACAGAGAAATGTATCTTTTAGATTAAACAGATGTTGACAAAGTTTCCTTTTGGGTACATAACTTGAAATTGGGAAAAATTTGAAGTTGGAAAAAAGGGTAAGAAGTTGCAATCTATCACACAATATTGCAACATGTTTAAAATCGCAATAATATCGTATCGTGACATAAGTATCGTGATGATACGATGATATCGTATCGTGAGGCCTCTGGTGAGTCCCACCTCTATACCAGTCCCTCCAGAAAAACGTGATTATGCGATTGCATAATTGCCAAAGTCTGTATATTATGCAGGGGGGGGGGGGGGGAATGGGGGGGGGGGGGGTATAGGGTGTGCATTTTTTCAAATATCCGGCACTTTCGCCGCATAAATTGCCGATTTCCACGCAAAATATGCGGGGCTTGCATGATTTCATAATCCTGTCATGGTTGTATATGTTCTGTTTCCTGTTTTATTTTGAAGTCTGTCTTTTCTGTCTTGTCTTGTCTGTTTACTTCCTGTCTTCTGATTGTTCTGCCCCGCCCTGATGTGTCAGCTGTCCCTTGTTAGTCCCCGTTACCTCTTGTACTCAGTCCCTGTCCTTCCCTTGTCTGTTGTCAGGTCACTGTATGTTGTTTGGGGTGTCTGTGTGACATCTACCCTGTTGGTCTCGGTGTTCCTGTAGTTCTGCCTGCTCCTGTTTTTGTTGGATTTCGCCTGCCGCTCCAGGACACTTTTTGTTCATTGGATTTTCTTTAAATAAATTCTTGAGATTACTTTTGTTTCTGCCATCTTGCATTTGGGTCCTTCATCCCCTGAAACTCCTGACAAATCCCCGCATTTTCGTTGCAAAAAAGTCCCACATATCATAGCAGAAAGTTGAAAAATGTTGCGTTTACTTCACACGAGAGCAGCCGTTTTCCCGGTGCTAAGGGAACGTTATGAAGTGACGTTATGAAGTGACGTTATGAAGTGACGTTATGAAGGGACGTTATGAAGTGACGTTAGGAAGTGACGTTATGAAGTGACGTTATGAAGGGACGTTATGAAGGGACGTTATGAAGGGACGTTATGAAGGGACGTTATGAAGTGACGTTAGGAAGTGACGTTATGAAGTGACGTTAGGAAGTGACGTTATGAAGGGACGTTATGAAGTGACGTTATGAAGGGACGTTATGAAGTGACGTTATGAAGTGACGTTATGAAGTGACGTTATGAAGGGACGTTAGGAAGTGACGTTAGGAAGTGACGTTAGGAAGTGACGTTATGAAGGGACGTTATGAAGTGACGTTAGGAAGTGACGTTAGGAAGTGACGTTATGAAGGGACGTTATGAAGGGACGTTATGAAGTGACGTCATGAAGTGACGTTATGAAGTGACGTTAGGAAGTGACGTTATGAAGGGACGTTATGAAGTGACGTTATGAAGTGACGTTATGAAGTGACGTTATGAAGTGACGTGAACATCATCGAAAAGCTGCAGACCCCGCGATGAAGCCACGGTGGAACCGCACTTTTTGCAAGTTCCCGCAATTGCATCGCATAAAATTGCATGAATATCCCGCATATTCCATCATATTTTTTAAGATAACGTGCCGTATATTTAAGGATTTTTGCCCTCAACAATCACAAAAATACTCCGCATTTTTCTGGAAGGACTGATATATAACAATTGGAAGTCGCTTTGGATAAAAGCGTCAGCTAAATGACATGTAATGTAATGTAATTTCACTAATTTCAGCCGGATTTCGGTCCATTACCTTCCTCTTTCTTTGATTGGCCAGCTAGCTAGACTATCTGTCCAATCTGAGTTCTCTGTAGCATGACTAAAACTGCTTTTGAACGTACAAATGTTCCACCAAAACAAGTTCCTTCCTGAGACTGTTTAGCAGAGGCACCGTGGCTCCATCCGGCGCTTAGCACCGCCCACGATGACTGTGATTGGTTTAAAGAAATGCCAACAAAACCAGAGCACATTTTCCTCCCGTACCCGAATGCTACGTTGACTAATCAGACCCTCCTCCGGCATGCTTTGGAGGAGGGTCTGGCAAAGCGAGACTAATGTGCTGCTGACAGTAATAAATATGTGGAATACATACCAATAACAGAGCTTTCAGAGACACAGTATATGAACAGGCTGC
>CM042322.1:37586346-37603846 GCA_023566125.1 Zingel zingel | reverse complement strand
CAGTCCTCCGAAGTACGGACACGGACTGATAATGTAAATAGAAATATGAGCAAACGGTGGAGCTAAGTAATGCTCTGTTTGCAGTCTGTACATCACATATGTGCTACTGACAGAATGAAATCATTTTCTATTTTTAACCCCGTGTGAAAAGGGCTTTCGATAGCATGCAAATGAGTGAGCTAAAGGCCAATCAGCATTCATTTTAGCCAACACAAAGCCTGCTTAATTGTGTTGTAATGTCTATTTTTACTCATCATCACTGTGCTTTCAGATTGAATCAATCAGCTTTGATTACACACACACACACACACACACACACACACACACACACACACACACACACACACACACACACACACACACACACACACACACACACACACACACACACACACACACACACACACAGTTGTCTTCATTGGCAATTAAAAGGACTTCATGGGGCGAATAGGTTGAGACAGAAGTGTGCGTGTGTGTGTGTGTGTGTGTGTGTGTGTGTGTGTGTGTGTGTGTGTGTGTGTGTCTCGGCGGGAGAGAGCGAGTGAGTGAGCGTGAAGAGCAGCTGCCATGGCAACAACATCGCAGCTGATGATACAAGCTGTAGAGAAGCAGAAGACTCTTGTTTAATTCCCCTCCCGCAGCTTATTGTCGACTGAACGAGCAGAACAGTTTTGTTTTTACAGTGTGTGACTATATTTGATAATGGGTTTCATATATATATATATATATATATATATATAATGGCTCCATCCTCACCCAGATCTGCAGCTTGATCCTCTTTTCGTTGCGATACACCGTCTTCACCTTGAAGTCGATGCCAACGGTGCTGACGAAGGAGTTGCTGAAGGAGTCGTCAGCGTAGCGGAACAGGAAGGAGGTTTTCCCGACGCTGCTGTTGCCGATGATGAGCAGCTTGAACATGTAGTCAAAGTTCTGGTCCGAGCCGTCCCGCTGGCCGAAACGCTGGTCTGCCTTCGCCATCTGGAGGTTTTCAGGTTTAAAGAGAGAGCATAACACAACATCAGCATCGTAAAGACGCTCACAAGCCTTCGAGTTATAACGTCCACATATTGTATTTGGAAGAGGGGATGAATCGATCACCCGGGAAGAGCATTGACAGATATACAATGGACCAGCAGGTCCCGTGTCTCTGGACGGAGACCAGTGAAGTCTCTTTTCCGGTGATGGCTGAGCGTTACTGAGCAGCCTCCAACTGAGCTTGAAGACGTAGATGTGACGTGAGCAACCTGTCTGAAAGTTGGAAGTCTTCTGGTAGCTGTGCCAAGAGAAATCTCAATCATTCCCAATCTAGCAGAGACGGAGAGCGTAGGTATATGTAAGGAGATAACATAGGCACAGGCTAATTACTGATCACTAACATGATAGTTAACATTAGTAATTACACTTAAACAGCTAATGGAAGTCCAAACTGCCTGAGAGCTTCTCCTGTACTATACGGTAATTCCTCTACTATGAGACAGTAAGTCTCGTGGTTATGACCCAATCGTTAGCCTATTTTTATAACAACGTCTGCTACGGAGCCATAACGTGAGCTACAAGGTAATGGAGCCTTTTATACATTGTCGTGTTTCTTTAGAAATAAACAACGGACAAATAGAGTCTTTAAACGCTTCAGATGTGAAGTTATTCTCTGTCAAAGTGACGTCAGAATGAATGGCAGTCAATGGGATGCTAACGGGAGGTGATGGCTTGGTAGCATCAGAATGAATGGCAGTCAATGGGATGCTAACGGGAGGTGATGGCTTGGTAGCATCAGAATGAATGGCAGTCAATGGGATGCTAACGGGAGGTGATGGCTTGGTAGCATCAGAATGAATGGCAGTCAATGGGATGCTAACGGGAGGTGATGGCTTGGAGAGTTAAAACAGATGAAAAGCTGGAGAACCAGACAGACAACATGTACAGTGTCAACAGAGAGAAACACGGACAATCAAACAGACAGACAGTGACAACAAAGACCAACATACTGTAGAGAATGACAGTAACAGCATACAAATGGCGTAAAAAGGCAGTATGTGTACATTGGTTATAAACGTGTGCTCTTTAAAAAGTAGTAAGCATTGTTTGCCATGTTACTAAGGTACAACTTATATTATTTCACCATCTGTACACAAATGTAGTGAATGCATGTGTCCGTGGGTGGGGCTGCATGGGCGTGGTAATGTGGGCTGGTGTGGCTACAGGGCTGAATTTTGGTCCAGTCCGCCCCTGGTCCAACTCATGTTTCATTGTCCTCCATTTTTACAGTCTTCTAAACTTTCACAAGAAGGGAGTGATTTAGGACCCAGCTCACGTGATCGGGAAGCTAGTTGCAGCTGGATGAAGCCTGACAGGAAGCTCGAAAACTCAGGAACAATATAAAGTACAGAAGAAACAAGCTGCATGTAACGTTAACGGGCAATTGCGCACCTTCAGTTAGCGTCCACTAAAAGTTGTTTTTTGCCGACGACAGACTCAGATTATTATTCTAAGTGTCTGACAACATTATGAAAGGATCCCTACAGAGATAGACCTTTTAGTTAAAGAGTAAGATCCTTTTAGTTTAACATGAAACAGCCCTGAAATCACCATCACCAAACTACACCAGACTCCATGTAAATAATCAGGACTTTTATCAACTTAAAACACACTTCATTCAGAGTTGACAGAAACTAAATAAAACTACCAAAAGCCATCTTGGTTCATCTTTCCACTGTTCCAACAATCACCACTCTGGTTTGGTTGAAATAAACCCTTAATTCACCCATTTACATGTGGAGATATGCTGGCTCTATACATGCTAAAAGTACTGATTATTTACATGGAGTCTGGTGGAAATATGATGGCTCTATACACGCTAAAAGTACTAATTATTTACATGGAGTCTGGTGGAAATATGCTGGCTCTATACACGCTAAAAGTCCTGATTATTTACATGGAGTCTGGTGGAAATATGATGGCTCTATACACGCTAAAAGTCCTGATTATTTACATGGAGTCTGGTGGAAATATGCTGGCTCTATACACACTAAAAGTACTGATTATTTACATGGAGTCTGGTGGAAATATGCTGGCTCTATACACACTAAAAGTACTGATTATTTACATGGAGTCTGGTGGAAATATGCTGGCTCTATACACGCTAAAAGTACTGATTATTTACATGGAGTCTGGTGGAGATATGCTGGCTCTCTACACGCTAAAAGTAGTGATTATTTACATGGAGTCTGGTGGAAATATGCTGGTTCTATATACGCTAAAAGTCCTGATTATTTACATGGAGTCTGGTGGAAATATGCTGGCTCTATACACGCTAAAAGTCCTGATTATTTACATGGAGTCTGGTGGAAATATGCTGGCTCTATACACGCTAAAAGTCCTGATTATTTACATGGAGTCTGGTGGAGATATGCTGGCTCTATACACGCTAAAAGTACTGATTATTTACATGGAGTCTGGTGTAGTTTGGTGATGGTGATTTTGGGGCTGTTCCATGTTAAACTAATAGGATCTTCCTCTTTAACTAAAAAGGTCTATCTCTGTAGGGCTCCTTTCCATTTTCCGAGTCTGGTGAGTAAAATAGTTTCCTTAACACGGCCATCAAAACCTTTGCTGTAATGTTGATTTTTAATGACCCTCGTTTCAGAGACAGTTAACAGTTTAACAGGTTTTCCTTTCTCACTTCAGATTAAACCTTCCTCCGGCCTCCAGCTGTGAGGAAACCTGTCGTATTAGCTGACAAACTGCACAGGAGCTGCTCCTCTTTGTTCCTGGAAAGCTGACGTTTCAGAAGTTTCCAGCCAGTGGCGTAGTCTAATGTATTGTAGTGGGTATACTGTACTGTATATAATTATATTGGCCTATATATATGGGCCAGAATCTGCCTTTGGGGGAGGGAGGGGTCTGGGTGTCCTCCCCCAAGGTTATTTTGAGCGTCAAAGATGCATTTTTTGCATTCGGATACACTTTTATGCACCAATTTATGGTCGAAATACCTTTATTTAGCTTATGCCAAGACGAAAAACACAGATGACAATTCAAATTATATTAAAATTATGTTGTTGAGTGTCATTGGGCATTTTTAAGAGGGTATATGGAAATCCTGGAGCTTTCTTAGTGGGTATAATGCGTATACCTGCGCATCACGTAGATTACACCACTGTTTCCAGCCAAATATACAGTGTGATTCAAGCACAAAGAGCCAACAATCCTCACGTCCTTTTAAACAAAGACGGAGCGCAAAGACACACTTCCTGTTCACCTGTCACGTCAAATAAAAAGCCAGAGCTGCCACTCTCCGTGGCCGACCGTGCAGACAGAGCTAGTGTGTGAAGCAGGAGATGAGTCACAACTGAAGATCCTGCTGGGTTCAGTGTAGCTGAACCCAGCTACAGCTATGGCTGTTGTGAGTGGAGACTCATCCTCTCCGTCACGACTAGGGTGACCAGATGGGAATGGGTCAAATTCGGGATGGATGAGACGGGGGGGTTGTACAACTGTCTGTCATGTAAATCCGAAAATACAAATTAAAAATCAGCTCAACAGCAGCTATTTGATTATATATATGGAGTCATCCTGCCTCTTAAAGAAGGATGAGACCAACATGTTGGTCTGTAGGTACAGTTGTGCTGTTAGTTATATGTAGTTTGCTGCTAGCATGCAGCCTGACGTCTGACTCCACCCCCCCCCCCCCCCCCCATGTGAAATACCAAACTCCTTCCTACATACATTGCAAAACGCTTTCTTTGCATCACGTAAAAGTGCAGTAATCCAGAGTATTTCCCTACCCAGTCCTCCCGGTACCTGCAGAGATGCTTTTGCTTTGTAGCTACGTTGGTCGGGTCCCGGGACACCAGCCTGAGCCTCCATTTCAACAATGAATGAATGAAAAATAGCAATGCGTGTTATCAAAATTCGCACCTAGCCGCCTACGTACTGTTGCAGCCAATGAGCAGCAACAGATTTAAATGTTCTATCAGACTATAGCTACTCCAGAGTCTGCTCTGGAGACTTTGCTCTAATTTTCGGGACAATTACGGCAGGATTCGGGATAACTGCATCAAAATGGCGCCATAGGAGCTACGCGGTCCGAGGAGAAGCTTACCTCCTTGAAACAACCGCAGAGTATCGTCAGACAATCTGCTTCCTGTTTACACCGGCACGCACATGCACAGTGTGTGTGTGACCGGTCATGTGATGTGCGTTGTTAGACGTGTTGATGATTAATTCTGCAACTAGAGCTGAAACTCTTGTGTGGACGGAGATCGTTTGAGTCTCAAAATGCTGCTTGAAAATTAAAATGTAGTTGTGTGGATGTGCCCCCCCCCCCCCTCGCTCTGCCCCTGGTAAGTGGTGCAGAAAATGGACAATCTATTAAACCAATATATTAGGGTCAATATTAGGCACCAGTGCCTTCATTATGGGACATTTTAGGAGATTAGAGAATGTAATATTTATAATGAAACATAACCTTAATGTAAGATGATTATGGGAAGATTACATGGATATAATGAGCTCAGGTGGGATCGACGTTTCTGGATTCATATCAGGCCTGTTTGTGTGTGTGTGTGTGTGTGTGTGTGTGTGTGTGTGTGTGTGTGTGTCTGTGTGTGTGTGTGTCTGTGTGTGTGTGTGTGTGTGTGTGTCTGTGTGTGTGTGTGTGTGTGTGTCTGTGTCTGTCTGTGTCTGTGTGAGTGTGTGAGTGTGTGTCTCTGTGTGTGTGTGTGTGTGTGTGTGTGTGTCTGTGTGTATGCGTATGTGTGTGTGTGTGTGTGTGTGTGTGTGTGTGTGTGTGTGTGTGAGTGTGTCTGTGTGAGTGTGTCTGTGTCTGTGTGTGTGTGTGTGTGTGTGTGTGTGTGTGTGTGTGTGTGTGTGTGTGTCTGTGTGTGTCTGTGTCTGTGTGTGTGTGTGTGTGTCACCGTGTTCTGTGTCTTACCTCTGCTGGGCGGATCTGGTGCTCTCTCTCTCTCTCTCTCTCTCTCTCTCTCTCTCTCTCTCTTTCTCTTTTTCTCTTCTCTCTGCAGCTCGCTCCCCAAATAATACAACTAAAATAATACGAAAACCAAGCAGTGTGTCCTCTACAGCGACAACAACGAGTCCAATCTGATCCAGCGACCGTCTGTGCAGGGAATCAGGGACACCGGCTGCGTCGTTTGCAATCAGAAGAGTGGAAATTTTTCCTGCAGAATTGAGGTGAAATTGGCTGTAAAACGTCTTCTTTCCGCGGTGCCGCACGCAGCTTCTTTACGCACGGCTTCACGCTGACATCCTGCGTTGATTCAAGGTGGAGCGAAGCGACGTGGGAATGTTTGCAAAAGGAGGCTGCAGCCTACTGTCACCTCCTCCGCCCTAAAAATAACCCAGCACCATCGGCTTCTCTGTGAATGAATTCGTTTTTTTTTCTCCTCCGCCCTATCGCACGGCAGATTTGTGCAGACGCGTACGCGGCAGGAGCGGCAGTCATCTGCGCGCTATGACTCATATCTGAAGCAGCGAGGCGTGTAATTGCTTCAGCATCAATAACAGACATTAAACTGAGATAAAGGAGACAGAATCTGCCTGTTCGTGCTGCATCAAACATATGAACTCACACGCATTCAGGTCAGGTCAGGTTTCTGCTCTCTGCAGCGTCAACGCACCTCGCGCTGACATTTTAATGTTGCAGCATCACAACACTACCCTGTCCTTCCAGAAAAATGCGGATTTTTTTGTGATTGTTGCGGGCAAAAATCCTTGATTATGCGGCACGTTTTCTTAAAAAATGCGATGGAATATGCGGGATATTTACGCAATTTTATGCGATGACATTGCTGGAACTTGCAAAAATTGCGGGAACTTGCAAAAATTGCGGGAACTTGCAAAAACTGCGGTTTCATCATGGCTTCATCGCGGGGTCTGCAGCTTTTCGATGACGTTCACGTTGCGTAATTACGTCACTTCATAACGTTCCCATGGCAACAGGGGGAAATGGCTGCTGCTGTGTGAAGTAAACGCAACATTTCTCAACTTTCTGCTGAGATATGTGCCTATGTGGGACTTTTTTGCAACGAAAATGTTATTGGATTATGAAATCATGCAAGCCCCGCATATTTTGCGCGGAAATCTGCAATTTATGCGGCGAAAGTGCGGCGTATTTGAAGAAATAAAAAATATACAAAAGAGAGGGAAGGAATAGTGCAATATCGGTTAACAGACTGAGATTTTTAGGATTTTGAAAAAAGATTGACGTGTTTCCTCGGAAGGATGTGCAACATGCTTTGAGATAGCCTACGTCTTCTCCAAGGGGGTCAGCGTCTCCTCGGACCGCGTAGCTCCTATGGCGCCATTCTGATGCTACCAAGCCATCAGCTCCCGTTAGCATCCCATTGACTGCCATTCATTCTGATGCTACCAAGCCATCACCTCCTGTTAGCATCCCATTGACTGCCATTCATTCTGATGCTACCAAGCCATCAGCTCCCGTTAGCATCCCATTGACTGCCATTCATTTTGATGCTACCAAGCCATCAGCTCCCGTTAGCATCCCATTGACTGCCATTCATTCTGATGCTACCAAGCCATCTCCTCCCGTTAGCATCCCATTGACTGCCATTCATTCTGATGCTACCAAGCCATCAGCTCCCGTTAGCACCCGTTAGCATCCCATTGACTGCCATTCATTCTGACGTCACTTTGACAGAGAATAACTTTACATCTGAAGCGTTTAAAGACTCTATTTGTCCGTTGATTATTTCTAAAGAAACAAGACAATGTATAAAAGGCTCCATTACCTTGTAGCTCACGTTATGGCTCCGTAGCAGACGTTGTTATAAAAATAGGCTAACGATTGGGTCATAACCACGAGACTTACTGTCTCATAGTAGAGGAATTACCGTATAGTCCAGGAGAAGCTCTCAGGCAGTTTGGACTTCCATTAGCTGTTTAAGTGTAATTACTAATGTTAACTATCATGTTAGTGATCAGTAATTAGCCTGTGCCTAAGTTATCTCCTTACATATACCTACACTCGAGGGTAACCATGACTGTGCTATTGATCGACTCATATGTGGTGTAAATACTTATCAGATTACATTTGTACTTGGTGTGGAGGATTTGGACAAATTTGGTTACCGTTTGGCCACAGAACTTTATTATTGATGCTTGAAAGGGGGTCCGAGAGAAATGATAAATGATATTCAAGCTCAGTTGGAGGCTGCTCAGTAACGCTCAGCCATCACCGGAAAAGAGCTTCTAACATCCTTCACTGGTCTCCGTCCAGAGACACGGGACCTGCTGGTCCATTATATATATATATATATATATATATATATATATATATATATGTGTCTATGGTTTTCTCTCGTTTTGGTGGATGTGTCAGAGATGTTTCCCAATCAGCAGCCATGTGCATGTAGAAGAACAGCAGAGATGACAGACAGGTCAGACCTCGGTGTTAACTTTATTTCTTTAAATGTTGCTGTGGTATCTTTAGTTGCTGATTGCTGTGATGCTGTATGGAAGAGGAACTTCGCTGACACTGATCTTGATTATAAAACGGTTTATTACATCAAAGATTTCAGACTCCATGGACATCTGGAGAGACGACAGACCTTCCAAAAAGCAACTGACCATTTAAGGCCTTAGACATGGTATATCTTCTGTCTTGGGGGGGGCGTTCTGATAATGTTAACAGTTTCCAGATGTTTCTGAGAGCATGATGTCAGCCTTTTAGACAACAGGCTGTGGGGTAAAGTTCATATGAATCCCTTATACCAAAAACATAAGTCAAAGTTGTATATCTCCAGATACTACATTGCAGTTATGGCTGAAGATTAGTACAGAAATAACAAAGTTCACTGATATTTCATATATCTCCACAATTTAAATCAACGGCCATTTGTCTACCCGGAAGTATTTCAAAAGTCACTTGATTTTTTTTTTTTTGTCTTTGTGGGATATATTTGTTCGTAGGCTACTTGTAAGACATGCTTATTTGTTTCTGAAGCATGATGTAATCAAAATATCTTGTGTACTTGTTTGATAGGTACGTATTTTATTTATAAAACGTATTTTTCTTTGTTTGTTTGTTAAGTTGTGGCAAGAAATTAGCTCCAGATTATTGAGTCTGACCATAGACTGTAAATATTAATATTAATATTAACAGTATATGGATCTGACAGGCCTGACAGCCATTTTGTGATCAAAACTTCAAAATAATAGTTCAAACGCATCATTGTTTACATTTTGCTGCCAGCGAAATTGAATACAGAGTCTCTACAAGTTATGTTTTTGTTTTCTGAAAACAAAACACAAATTTGGCTGTATTTTCAGTTGTATTTCTGGCAGTAGTTATTTTAAGTTGTAAAGGATTAATACATTTAAATTAAAATATATTTTAAAGAAATAGTATGTTATTTGTATATAATATTCAGTGTCTGAGTGTGACTGATGTTACATCCTACCTTCTGCTGTGAGCCTGTTTCTTTTAAAACGTACAGTAAGCTGACTTTTATTAAAAAGTGTATTAAAAATGTGAACGTAGGGATCCGTCGTTTTATTCTGAAAAATCTATTTACATTGCTAAGCGGAAGCGTTGTAGAACTCTTTTCTGATTGGGCGATCGCAGTTACGTTCGAAGCATCCAATGAGCGAGCAGCTGGTCTCTATATAGCGGCCGTTCTCTCAATGACGAGGCACATTCTGTCGATTCACACCGAAGAACAAAGCAGCAACAAGATGTCTGGACGCGGGAAGGGTGTCGGTAAGACCAGAGCGAAGACTAAGACCAGGTCCTCCCGGGCCGGGCTCCAGTTCCCGGTCGGTCGTGTCCACAGACTTCTGAGGAAGGGGCACTTCGCTCAGCGTATCGGTGCCGGAGCCCCCGTGTACCTGGCGGCGGTGCTGGAGTACCTGACCGCTGAGATCCTGGAGCTGGCTGGAAACGCTGCCCGCGATAACAAGAAGACCAGGATCATCCCCCGCCATCTGCAGCTGGCCATCCGCAACGACGAGGAGCTCAACAAGCTGCTGGGCCGAGTGACCATCGCTCAGGGCGGCGTGCTGCCCAACATCCAGGCAGTCCTGCTGCCCAAGAAGACCGAGAAGCCCGCCAAGAAGTAAACAACCGGAAGACAATCCAACAAACCAAACAAACGGTTCTTTTAAGAGCCAAACACATCCAACTAAAGACAGAGCTCTCTTGTTACTATGGTAACATTCAGTGACGGTTGGTAATGTAATTACAACAGAAAGATTACAATTACAGACGAAATAGCGCGATACTACAGGCTACATAGCTGTATAATGGACGATAAGATTATTATACTGTTATAAGACTTCCTTTGTTCTAGTTCATCTGTTTAATTAACCAAGAAGCCCGCCAAAAACTACCAATCCAAGCAAAAGGCTGTTCATAAAGCCTCACATCAAACATTCCTTAATATTACATTTACTACCGGCTGTTAAACTTATTTACTTATTTATATAATTACACACACACACACACACACACACACACACACACACACACACACACACACACACACACACACACACACACACACACACACACACACACACACACACACACACGCAAATCTTCCCGCCAACTGCATATTTAACCAGTGTTTGGCTGGTAAATGGCGCTAACTTTGAACCCTGGTTACAAGAGAAAAATATGAATACTGAACATAATGTGTAACAGACGATAACAGGGAAAAAGAGGTGAATGTTGAGCCATCTATTCCTTCCTAACATGCATGTATCAGAATGAGTTGTACATAATACCCTTAATTTAAACAAGACAAAGTCTAATATCTCTAATAATAATTGAGGAGAAAAGTGTAATTCTGCAGATAAATCTTATTTAATATTCCACAGGCTGAAGCGTGCAAACAGACATTTGTTTAATCTGTTCTATAATAATAAACAATGGAAGAAACTGATTATATATTAATTCAACGTATGTTTAATTCTCTACATTTATATATTTGACATCTTATAGTTCTCTCAGCTGCTACAGTATTACACGTTTAATCATCTTAAGAGCAGTTATAAGTATGGTATATGACTGTTTAAAGCAAGTTTGTAGGTGTACATGTGATGATCAATATAAGTACAAATAGTTTTATTAAGAATAATAATTAGCCTTTGTCTTTTATTCTTCAGTTTGTCAAACAATTATAAATTATCACCCAATTCTGTTACATCTTCTCAGCCAATTTACCCTCTTGCTCACAATTAGGCCTTGTTGACATGTCTAGGTTATACATTCATTTTTATACTAGTTATGTATTCATTCTGTTCTAAAATAATAAACAATGGAAGAAACTGAGTATATATTAATTCAGCGTATCATGTTTAATTATCTACGTATACATATGACATGTTATAGTTCTCAGTTGCTGCATTATTACATGTTTAGTATTTCATGCTTAAGAGTAGTTAAAAGTTTGGTATATGAATGTTCAGAGTTCATTTGTAGGTGTACATATACACTGAACAACGTGTGATGATCAATATAAGTAGTACAAATAGTCATGTTTAATTCTCTACATTTATGTATTTGACATCTTATAGTTCTCTCAGCTGCTACAGTATTACACGTTTAATCATCTTAAGAGCGTTATAAGTATGGTATATGAATGTTTAAAGCAAGTTTGTTCGTAGGTGTACATGTGATGATCAATATATATAACTGTACTGTATACAATATGTACAACTATTTCAGCATATCGTGTTTAATTATCTACGTATACATATGACATGTTATAGTTCTCAGTTGCATTATTACATGTTTAGTATGTTGTGCTTAAGAGTAGTTAAACGTCTGGTATATGAATGTTCATTTGTAGGTGTACATATACACTGAACCAAGTGTGATGATCAATATAAATAGAAATAGTTTTAATAGTAAAGTCACTTATAACTTTCTCTTCTTCAGATTATAAAAGTATAAAGTATCACCCAATTTTGTCTTACATCTTCTCAGTCAATTTCTTTAGTATTTCTTCTAGTTTGTCTCTTAATATGTTCCAAAATATATATATATAAAATTATGTAATTCCTTAATTAGAAAAGCTGAAATGTTGATTGACAATTGAGATCAGAGAAACATTACAGAATAGTATAAGTTAAAGTTTGATCATGAAATTGCTTTGTTTGCAGCAAATAATCCCACCTAACGTGTTGTAAATGCCATCACAACGTGTTGAAATTACATTGACCAAAGTTGTAGAAAGTCCTTCTGATAGAAGTATTTGATACTATAAAACCAGACTCTAAGTGGAGGAGTTGAGCTCTTTAAGGACCAGTGGGGGGCTCTTAAAAGAGCCGTTGGGTTGTAATCAGGTTGTTGTTGATTAGCCTCCGAAGCCGTACAGGGTGCGGCCCTGTCTCTTCAGAGCGTACACCACATCCATGGCGGTCACCGTCTTCCTCTTGGCGTGCTCGGTGTACGTGACGGCGTCACGGATCACGTTCTCCAGGAAGACCTTGAGCACACCGCGGGTCTCCTCGTAGATGAGACCGGAGATGCGCTTCACTCCGCCGCGGCGAGCCAGACGGCGGATGGCGGGCTTGGTGATGCCCTGGATGTTATCACGGAGAACTTTACGGTGACGCTTGGCGCCTCCTTTCCCGAGTCCTTTTCCTCCTTTTCCTCTTCCAGACATTTTTCAGTTAAGATCGTTGAAACGAATGACTTGACGCTCGTCAAACGGCTGTATTTACGTTCTATCTGCGGACGTAAGAGAGAGCAGGTGACGTGCGTCTCGCTAGGCGAGGCCAAACGGCTGGAAGTTAAGACTCTTCCTTCTGATTGGCTTTGAGAAGTTTGAACACATTTTATAAAACAAATTAAAAGAGGACAATAATACCTTATTTCTGGTTGTACACACTAACTGATGGAGTTTTACTTTAATGTTTTTAGTTAGTTTAATAAACATAATTATTATTTTTAGTAGTTTAGTAGCAGTAGCGTAGTCTAATGTATTGTAGTGGGTATACTGTATACTATATATATATATATATATATATATATATATATATATATATATATATATATATATATATATATATATATATATATATATGTATATGTACAGTATACAGTATCCCTCACATTTATATAAATATTTCATTATATTTTTTAATGGGACAACAGTGAAGAAATTACACTTTGCTACAGACTAAAGTATGAAGTGTACAGCTTGTATAACAGTGTAAACCATACCCCCACATACCCCCACATCATCACACCCCCTTCACCATACCCCCACATCATCACACCCCCTTCACCATACCCCCACATCATCACACCCCCTTCACCATACCCCCCCATCATCACACACCCTTCACCATTTCCTGTATTTGGATACACTTTAATGCACCAATTTAGAGTGGAAACACCTTTATTTAGCCTATGTGAAGAAGAACAACACAGATGACAATTCAAAATATATAAAACATAATGGAAAGTATGTTGTTGCATGTCATTCGGTATTTTTAAGTGGGTATATGGAAATCCTGGAGCTTTCTTAGTGGGTATACTGCATATACCTGCGCAAAACGTAGACTACACTAATGATTAGTAGGTAAAAACTGTCAGTAGTAGTAGTAGTAGTAGTAGTAGTAGTAGTAGTAGTAGTATGCATATGAGCACTTTCCATGGCTTCTTCATGTATGTAGAGGGGGAGGAGGGCTTTCTCCTTTTGTTCTCCTGAAGTCACGACCATCTCTTTTGTCTGAGAGGTGTGAAGGACCAGGATGTTGTCCTTACAGCACTCCGCCAGATGTTCCTCCAGCTACCTGGCCTGATGTGTGAACAGCCCGTTCTGCATATTCAGTGTAAAGACCATTGACCACCGTCATGTCTGGATCCCAAACAAAAGGACATACAGTCTTAATTTGCACGTGAAGTGTCCAAATCAATGTTGCAGATTACAATGTTTGTTCTGGGTTCTTACCGAACACTCAACCCTCGTGATGACCTCGGGTCAAATTTGACCCATTTTCAAAAAGTTTCCATATCAGAAATGTTGGTTTCGTTCAACATAATTAAAAAAAAAAAAAAAAGTAACGTGGAGGGTTCCCTACAATGCTTGTTTTAAAGTGAAATAAATGATCAGTTGACTTGTTTTGTTATAAATAAGCTGTTAAAAGTAAGAAGTTAATTTGCCACTAGTCTTAATGAGTTCTCTATTTACGTGGCTGTCACTTTAAGACTCTCAGCTGGTAACCGCTACATGGCGTTACATAGGTTCAGAGATCATTAGTCTGATGTAAGTGTTATTTTGTGTTAAGTCTACTTAAGTCAACTATAAGTCACAGGACGGGCTACACTCGTATGAATGAACAAAGTGGCAACTAAACATGAACCCAAACAGCTGAGAAGGCGTTTACATAATGCATGACATAGAATAGCCTACATCAGACAGAAGTCACATATGTAACATATCAGTTGTGCATTCATAACAGCATTGTTGCTTCAGGACTATGGCCAGATCATGGCTACCAGCAGTAAAAGAAAATCAAAGAATGAAAATTTCCAGCCAAGCATTGTTTGAATTATGAAAGATAATAAAAAGTGTCCAGCCAAGCGCCAAATCTTAGACAGTGACAGGATCTAACACCGACCTCATTATTCCGGGGTGACTCTATCTTGTTTTCTGTCTGTTCAATTTCTGTTCAGCTCTTACATTGGTTTATGTCAAGGCTGCCCAATTTGGGGCCAGTGGGCCAAGTTTGGCCCGTGCTCCCTTTGTTTTGACCCCCATGGCATTTGACGTGCTCATGCTTATTCTCCTATTATTTTGAAAGTGCTGTAAAATGCTAACTGTAATGACTAGGAAACTTCGTTTTCGTGCCGTGAGCCGTGCTAACGTCAGCTGTGCTAACGTCAGCTGTGCTAACGTCAGCCGCGCTAACGTCAGCCGCGCTAACGTCAGCCAGACTGAGCGATGGAGGCCGTGGCCCACTGATAATAGAACATTTAGGAAGTCAGCTGGAGCTGAATGTTGATAGACTTTTAAAAACCGAGGACAGGGCTCATGTCTCCCACTACTGCAAGTGATAAATAACTGTAAACGTTCTGTAATATGGGAGATAAATGCAGATGAAAGAGCATTTATTTCAGATTTTTAATGTTCATTTGCTATCAAATATAACACATTTTCTCATAAAATCAACATTTAATTTTTGGCCCGTGGCCTTTCATCCAGATACAGTTTTGGCCCTTCATATAAAAGAATTTGGGCACCTCTGGTTTATGTTATAAAAGACATTAGACCATCAGTCAACGCTGACCTGTTTCAACTGGATACTTATAATTATATTATTATATAATATTTTTTAAAAACACTGGCATATATTAAAGTCTGGCCCTGAACTTTCATCTACATCTACCTTTTAACATCCACCTCTGTTCGTAACAAAATGGGGGAAATATGTACAAAAGAGGATTGATATTGAAGGCAAGGCCTATATATCCTCACTGTGAAGTGTAAGGCGGTTTATTTCTGTTTGCGCATGCTCAGTCTCAACCACAAAGCTCAGCCAATCCTCTGCGCGCAACAGCACACTTAAATTTGCATAGAACGAATATAAATACAGCGTCCGGGATGTGTTTAAGTCAGTCGTTTCAGAGCGTTCTAAACGAAGTAAACATGCCAGCAGAAGCCACCGTCAAGGCGCCCAAGAAGGGCTCTAAGAAAGCCGTGACTAAGACCGCTGCCAAGGGCGGCAAGAAGAGGAGAAAGACCAGGAAGGAGAGCTACGCCATCTACGTCTACAAGGTGCTGAAGCAGGTCCACCCCGACACCGGCATCTCCTCCAAGGCCATGGGCATCATGAACTCGTTTGTGAGCGACATCTTCGAGCGCATCGCCGGTGAGGCCTCCCGTCTGGCTCACTACAACAAGCGCTCCACCATCACCTCCAGGGAGATCCAGACCGCCGTGAGGCTACTGCTCCCCGGGGAGCTGGCCAAGCACGCCGTGTCTGAGGGCACTAAGGCCGTCACCAAGTACACCAGCTCAAAGTAACCTGGCCCGCTGTTACCAAGACAACCCAACACAACACAACACAACGGCTCTTTTAAGAGCCACACACTCCTTCCACTAAGAGATGACGTTTCACTTTATCAAGCTACTTAAAAAAACTCTCTTACTTACACACACACTCTCTTACTTACACACACACTCTCTTACTTACACACACACTCTCTTACTTACACACACACTCTCTTACTTACTTACACACACACTCTCTTACTTACACACACACTCTCTTACTTACACACACACTCTCTTACTTACACACACACTCTCTTACTTACACACACACACACATACTCTCTTACTTACACACACACACATACATACTTACTTACACACACACACACACTCTTACTTACATACACACACACACACACACACACACACACACACACTCTTACTCACTCACTCACTCTTACTCACTCTTACTCACTCTTACTCACTCACTCACTCACTCACTCTTACTCACTCACTCACTCACTCTTACACACACACTTAAACACACACAAATCCTCGTTATAACTAAAGATGGCCGACAACAGCTCCCAGTGACCTGTCGAGCTGTGAGACTGGGCCGGTGATAACAGGCCACGACACCGAGGAGATACTGGGGTTAGCATTGTTGTCACAAAACATAGTATTTCACCTTAGCGTGTTTACTTAATCCTCCTGATGTCCTCGGGGACAAATTTGACCCATTTTCAAAAAGCTTGTCAGAAATTTGGGTTTCTTTCAACCAAATTGTCCAACAAATTAATGTGGATGTTCCCTACAACGCTCTTCACAAGTCAGATAACTGATCAGTTCACTACTCTCACTGAATTTGGGTGTTTTATTAATTTATATAGAATTTGATTTGGGCTTTTCCACCGTTAACAGACAGGACAGCTAGGTGAGGAGATGGGGGGAAGCATGCAGGAACGGACTCTAACTCTGGACCTCTGCGTCGGTGTATAAACCTGTATGGAGGCCTAAATGTGCGCCAGCTCGACCCACTGATCAACCCGGCCACTTTAATTTTAAATTTTGACCCATAAAAACAAAACGTTGCGTGGTTGATAGGAAGACAACGCAAGGGTTAATATCTGATGATGCATTGGGGTCATTTCAGGATTTATGACAGTTCATATATCACATATTGGACCTTTTTAAGAGCCACACACTGATTCTACTAACAGCTGTACTCAAACTTTCATCACTTCTCACATTTTTCTGGCGTTAAGCTAATGTATTGTATATTACACTAGACGTTCACTTTCCCTGGTTTGGCTTTTGTTTGGTTTCTATGTTTTTAAATTGTACTTATTGTGTCTTATTGTGTCGTTGTCCTCATCTCGTGTGCAAGAAACTGGGAAAAACAAGTAGCCTAAAATATCTCAGAAGGTGGTACGGTGACTTTTCCGAGGCCGTCACCAAGTTATAACTGTCCCTCTGTTACTCTAACAGCTTTAAGGCTCTTTTAAGAGCTA
>CM042322.1:37573846-37581346 GCA_023566125.1 Zingel zingel | reverse complement strand
TCCTCCGTATTTTGCCATAGGGTTAGCTACAGTAATGTCCACATAGTGTGTGTTTCACACTATGTGGACATTAAGCATTTATTTATTTATGTTAAGAATTTATTTTGGTGCTTAACAAAATAAATGCTAAATGTACAAGTTGTAAAAAGTAGTTTTTAAATCTGGGCTGGAATTTGATGACAAAAAGCATTTGGTTACTTGAGGTGGTTATGTTAGGTCTTAGTTAAGTACCCAGTGTTGTTTTGGACACTTCACGTGCAAATTAAGACTGTATGTCCTTTTGTTTTGGGATCCAGACTTGACGGTGGTCAATGGTCTTTACACTGAATATGCAGAACGGGCTGTTCACACATCAGGCCAGGTAGCTGGAGAAACATCTGGCGGAGTGCTGTAAGGACAACATCCTGGTCCTTCACACCTCTCAGACAAAAGAGATGGTCGTGACTTCAGGAGAACAAAAGGAGAAAGCCCTCCTCCCCCTCTACATACATGAAGAAGCCATGGAAAGTGCTCATATGCATACTACTACTACTACTACTACTACTACTACTACTGACAGTTTTTACCTACTAATCATTAGTGTAGTCTACGTTTTGCGCAGGTATATGCAGTATACCCACTAAGAAAGCTCCAGGATTTCCATATACCCACTTAAAAATACCCAATGACATGCAACAACATACTTTCCATTATGTTTTATATATTTTGAATTGTCATCTGTGTTGTTCATCTTCACATAGGCTAAATAAAGGTGTTTCCACTGTAAATTGGTGTATTAAAGTGTATCCGAATACAGGAAATTGAAAAAGTTAAGATATTGAAATATCTTTTAGACATTGACTTTGATATCCTGTGTACTCAGGAGCTCAGACTGAGCACTTACAATGATGATGCTGATGTGTGTAATATGTGGAACTAAGGATTGAGTGTAATATCTATTGGGGAAAGTAAAGCCAATGGTGTTGGTATATTTTTTTTTAAACGAATTATGTTGTTGCAATCCGAAGAAGAGATATAATCCCAGGTAGATGGGATTACTTAACTCTTAATGATTGATGGTTCTAATAGGGGTGAAAAATATCAGGTCATAAATGTGTACACTGCTCTGGAAAAGAGTAAAAAAATCCCCAAAAAGCTCAACTATTTAAAAGATGTGTGTTGCGCTGTCATATAAGTCTGTTATGTAGCCTATGTATCATGGGGGAAAAAAGAAAGGAAGATGGACTCACTGCAACACATAAAGACCTGATACAAAAAAAATCCTGTGAATTGTTTGTCTAAATCTGTGGAAGACCCAAGGGGGTCAGCTTCTCCTCAGACCGCATAGCTCCTATGGCGCCATTTTGATGCTACCAAGCCATCACCTCCCGTTAGCATCCCATTGACTGCCATTCATTCTGATGCTACCAAGCCATCAGCTCCTGTTAGCATCCCATTGACTGCCATTCATTCTGATGCTACCAAGCCATCACCTCCCGTTAGCATCCCATTGACTGCCATTCATTCTGATGCTACCAAGCCATCACCTCCCGTTAGCATCCCATTGACTCCCATTCATTCTGACGTCACTTTGACAGAGAATAACTTTACATCTGAAGCGTTTAAAGACTCTATTTGTCCGTTGTTTATATAGAAACACGACAATGTATAAAAGGCTCCATTACCTTGTAGCTCACGTTATGGCTCCGTAGCAGACGTTGTTATAAAAATAGGCTAACGATTGGGTGATAACCACGAGACTTACTGTCTCACAGTAGAGGAATTACCGTATAGTCCAGGAGAAGCTCTCAGGCAGTTTGGACTTCCATTAGCTGTTTAAGTGTAATTACTAATGTTAACTATCATGTTAGTGATCAGTAATTAGCCTGTGCCTATGTTATCTCCTTACATATACCTACGCTCTCCGTCTCTGCTAGATTGGGAATGATTGAGATTTCTCTTGGCACAGCTACCAGAAGACTTCCAACTTTCAGACAGGTTGCTCACGTCACATCTACGTCTTCAAGCTCAGTTGGAGGCTGCTCAGTAACGCTCAGCCATCACCGGAAAAGAGCTTCTAATGTCCTTCACTGGTCTCCGTCCAGAGACACGGGACCTGCTGGTCCATTCTTATATACCGTCTATGGGAAGACCAGATGTACAGTACAGATGTATGTGTTTCTACAGCAGACTGTGACAGACAGCCACACTGTGTATATAACTCACAGGACTTTATGAAAGATCTTGGACTTTACACACTTGATGCACGTCAGACACCGCCTACCAAGAGCCTGGGTGTGTCCCAGGTTTCTCCCTAAAAGGGAGTTCTTCCTCGCCACTGTCGCACTAAATGCTTGCTCTTGGGGGAATTACTAGAATTTTGGGGTCTTTGTAAATTATAGAGTGTGGTCTAGACCTACTCTATCTGTAAAGTGTCCTGAGATAATTATTTTTATGATTTGATACTATAAATAAAATTGAATTGAAAAATTATTACATTTTGCACATTATGCAATGGTTTTTATGTTATTACATCTACTTCTAAATATTGGTCGTATAGTATTCTATTATTATTTCATGTATATTGTTCATATTATTTAATGTATACTCTGTATGTGTGCTGTGTGTCTGATATTTTGCTGCTGCAACGTTATTTCCCATTTTTTGGGATCAATAAAAATCTATCTATCTATATATCCATCTATCTATCCATCTATCTATCTATCTATCTATCTATCTATCCATCTATATATCCATCTATCTATCTATCTATCTATCTATCTATCTATCTATCTATCTATCTATCTATCCATCCATCTATCCATCTATCTATATATCTATTTATATATCTATCTATCTATCTATATATCTATCTATCTATCTATCTATCTATCTATCTATCTATCTATCTATCTATCTATCTATCTATCTATCTATCTATCTATCTATCTATCTATCTATCTATCTATCTATCTATCTATCTATCTATCTATCTATCTATCTATCTATCTATCCATCCATCCATCCATCCATCCATCCATCCATCCATCTATCTATCTATCTATCTATCTATCTATCTATATATATATCTATCTATCCATCTATATATCTATAAGCTTGTATTGCATAAACGTTAGTGAACTCCATCAGTTAATGTGTACAACCAGAAATAAGGTATTATTGTCCTCTTTTAATTTGTTTTATAAAATGTGTTCAAACTTCTCAAAGCCAATCAGAAGGAAGAGTCTTAACTTCCAGCCGTTTGGCCTCGCCTAGCGAGACGCACGTCACCTGCTCTCCCTTACGTCCGCAGATAGAACGTAAATACAGCCGTTTGACGAGCGTCAAGTCATTCGTTTCAACGATCTTAACTGAAAAATGTCTGGAAGAGGAAAAGGAGGAAAAGGACTCGGGAAAGGAGGCGCCAAGCGTCACCGTAAAGTTCTCCGTGATAACATCCAGGGCATCACCAAGCCCGCCATCCGCCGTCTGGCTCGCCGCGGCGGAGTGAAGCGCATCTCCGGTCTCATCTACGAGGAGACCCGCGGTGTGCTCAAGGTCTTCCTGGAGAACGTGATCCGTGACGCCGTCACGTACACCGAGCACGCCAAGAGGAAGACGGTGACCGCCATGGATGTGGTGTACGCTCTGAAGAGACAGGGCCGCACCCTGTACGGCTTCGGAGGCTAATCAACAACAACCTGATTACAACACAACGGCTCTTTTAAGAGCCCCCCACTGGTCCTTAAAGAGCTCAACTCCTCCACTTAGAGTCTGGTTTTATAGTATCAAATACTTCTATCAGAAGGACTTTCTACAACTTTGGTCAATGTTATTTCAACACGTTGTGATGGCATTTACAACATGTTAGGTGGGATTATTTGCTGCAAACAAAGCAATTTCATGATCAAACTTTAACTTATACTATTCTGTAATGTTTCTCTGATCTCAATTGTCAATCAACATTTCAGCTTTTCTAATTAAGGAATTACATAATTTTATATATATATATTTTGGAACATATTAAGAGACAAACTAGAAGAAATACTAAAGAAATTGACTGAGAAGATGTAAGACAAAATTGGGTGATACTTTATACTTTTATAATCTGAAGAAGAGACAAAGTTATAAGTGACTTTACTATTAAAACTATTTCTATTTATATTGATCATCACACTTGGTTCAGTGTATATGTACACCTACAAATGAACTTTCATATACCAGACGTTTAACTACTCTTAAGCACAACATACTAAACATGTAATAATGCAACTGAGAACTATAACATGTCATATGTATACGTAGATAATTAAACACGATATGCTGAAATAGTTGTACATATTGTATACAGTACAGTTATATATATTGATCATCACATGTACACCTACGAACAAACTGGCTTTAAACATTCATATACCATACTTATAACGCTCTTAAGATGATTAAACGTGTAATACTGTAGCAGCTGAGAGAACTATAAGATGTCAAATACATAAATGTAGAGAATTAAACATGACTATTTGTACTACTTATATTGATCATCACACGTTGTTCAGTGTATATGTACACCTACAAATGAACTCTGAACATTCATATACCAAACTTTTAACTACTCTTAAGCATGAAATACTAAACATGTAATAATGCAGCAACTGAGAACTATAACATGTCATATGTATACGTAGATAATTAAACATGATACGCTGAATTAATATATACTCAGTTTCTTCCATTGTTTATTATTTTAGAACAGAATGAATACATAACTAGTATAAAAATGAATGTATAACCTAGACATAATGTCAACAAGGCCTAATTGTGCGCAAGAGGGTAAATTGGCTGAGAAGATGTAACAGAATTGGGTGATAATTTATAATTGTTTGACAAACTGAAGAATAAAAGACAAAGGCTAATTATTATTCTTAATAAAACTATTTGTACTTATATTGATCATCACATGTACACCTACAAACTTGCTTTAAACAGTCATATACCATACTTATAACTGCTCTTAAGATGATTAAACGTGTAATACTGTAGCAGCTGAGAGAACTATAAGATGTCAAATATATAAATGTAGAGAATTAAACATACGTTGAATTAATATATACTCAGTTTATTCCATTGTTTATTATTATAGAACAGATTAAACAAATCTGTCTGTTTGCATGCTTCAGCCTGTGGAATATTAAATAAGATTTATCTGCAGAATTACACTTTTCTCCTCTATTATTAGAGATATTAGACTTTGTCTTGTTTAAATTAAGGGTATTATGTACAACTCATTCTGATACATGCATGTTAGGAAGGAATAGATGGCTCAACATTCACTTCTTTTTCCCTGTTATCGTCTGTTACACATTATGTTCAGTATTCATATTTTTCTCTTGTAACCAGGGTTCAAAGTTAGCGCCATTTACCAGCCAAACACTGGTTAAATATGCAGTTGGCGGGTAGATTTGCTTCACTCACCAGCCAAAATTTGTTTGGATTGGTAGTTTTTTTGGCGGGCTTCTTGGTTAATTAAACAGATGAACTAGAACAAAGGAAGTCTTATAACAGTATAATAATCTTATCGCCCATTATACAGCTATGTAGCCTGTAGTATCGCGCTATTTTGTCTGTAATTGTAATCGTTCTGTTGTAATTACATTACCAACCGTCACTGAATGTTACCATAGTAACAAAGGAGCTCTGTCTTTAGTTGGATGTGTTTGGCTCTTAAAAGAACCGTTTGTTTGGTTTGTTGGATTGTCTTCCGGTTGTTTACTTCTTGGCGGGCTTCTCGGTCTTCTTGGGCAGCAGGACGGCCTGGATGTTGGGCAGCACGCCGCCCTGAGCGATGGTCACTCGGCCCAGCAGCTTGTTGAGCTCCTCGTCGTTGCGGACGGCCAGCTGCAGATGGCGGGGGATGATCCTGGTCTTCTTGTTATCGCGGGCAGCGTTTCCAGCCAGCTCCAGGATCTCAGCGGTCAGGTACTCCAGCACCGCCGCCAGGTACACGGGGGCTCCGGCACCGATACGCTGAGCGAAGTGCCCCTTCCTCAGATGTCTGTGGACACGACCGACCGGGAACTGGAGCCCGGCCCGGGAGGACCTGGTCTTAGTCTTCGCTCTGGTCTTACCGACACCTTTCCCGCGTCCAGACATCTTGTTGCTGCTTTGTTCTTCGGTGTGAATCGACAGAATGTGCCTCGTCAATGAGAGAACGGCCGCTATATAGGGACCAGCTGCTCGCTCATTGGATGTTTCGAACGTAACTGCGATCGCCCAATCAGAAAAGAGTTCTACAACGCTTCCGCTTAGCAATGACGATAGGTTTTGTTTTTCAGAATAAAACGACGGACCTAACACAGTAACCTTATTAATACACTTTTTTAAATAAAAAGTCAGATTATTGATTGTTTTAAAAGAAACGGGCTCCTTGTGGATGGGTCTTCAAAATACATCTGAATTTAAATATATCACTGTAATGCTATGCAACTTAAATAACTACTTTTGTGTTGTGTTATAGATAGATAGATAGATAGATAGATAGATAGATAGATAGATAGATAGATAGATAGATAGATAGATAGATTATTGATCCCCAAGGGGAAATTCAAGGTCCCAGTAGCCTAGCTTAAAGACATCACACACAACATATGTTGACACTGATCACGTTAATGATTTCTCATTATCAATAATTATCAACACTGACTTAACAAGGTGGGAAACAGATAATATCAATATTCAGTTTTCATTTTTAGAGCAGGCCTGAGGGCCTCATGGGGTCCTTGGGGGCTACCTGGTGCCCACGGGCACCGTGCTGGTGACCCCTGCTCTAGAGCCTTATATTATTTAGAAGTTTAAACTTTTCCATCATATTAATCCATAATGAAAATAACACATGTGGTTCATTTATCCAGACATCACACACACATCATAACATCACACACACACACACACACACACACACACACACACACACACACACACACACACACACACACACACACACACACACAGACATCATAACATCACACACACACACACACACACACACTTCATAACATCAAACACACACACACACACACACACACACACACACACACACACACACACACTTCATAACATCACACACACACACACACACACACACACACACACACACACACAGACATCATAACATCACACACACACACACACACACTTCATAACATCACACACACACACACACACACACACACACACACACACACACACTTCATAACATCACACACACACACACACACACACACACACACACACACACACACACACGCTCACACACACACACACACCTCATAACATCACACACACACACACACACACACTTCATAACATCACACACACACACACACACACACACACACACACACACACACACACACACACACACACACACACACACACACACACACACACACACACACACACACACACACACACACACACACACACACACACACAGTTCAGTGAAATTATGCTGATGTGATGACC
>CM042322.1:37496346-37568846 GCA_023566125.1 Zingel zingel | reverse complement strand
AACGTTAGCAATCAAACAATCATAGATAGCTTAAACGTTCTTGAAATGACTGCTGGCTACAAGTTAGCAATCAAACACAACAAAGGCTGTCACTTGAATGGCGTTTTGAGCCAACGTTAGCAATCAAACACAACAAAGGCTGTCACTTGAATGGCGTTTTGAGCTAACGTTAGCAATCAAACAATCATAGATAGCTAAAATGTTTTTGAAATGATTTCCATCTTCTGTTATTGTATGTAAAGAGAAAAGTTTATTTTGTTTATATGCCGTAAACCGGTTTAAATCTGAGCATGCGCGACTCACATCTGCACTCGACTCACATCGGGTAGTGACAGAATCGACGGCGTACCCCTGCAGACCCCTCTGCGTCTACGACGTAGCCTGACGTGCACCTCTCGAAAAATGTAACGACACGTTGCAGTGACGCACGCCGCTTTCCCGGGCTTGGTAGCGTTGCATTTCCCCCCCGGACTCATTTCCTGGTTCTCCTTCTCCATCAACAACATGAAGTCAAGGAGAGGGTTAACTTCTCCTGCTCCAGATTTGGCTTGTTTCTCTCGCCTAATACTGGACTAATTTGAAAGATTGTTGTAAAGATTGTGGGCACCTTGTAACCCTTTAACCCTTGTGTTGTCCTCCTGGGTAAAAAAACCCAAATTTAACACATTTTTGACACTTTTTAGATGTTTTTTTTAATCGCTTTTTGACGCTTTTCATCAACATTTTCTTCATTTGTTTTTTACACTACCATCAGTATACTGTACACACCACTCAATTCAATAAAGTAGTGAACTGATCCTTTGTTTAACTTGCAAGGAGCGTTGTATGGAACCATCCATGTCATTTTTGGACAATTTGGATGAAAGAATCTCCAAATTCTGATGTAGAAACTTTTAAAAACGGGTCAAATTTGACCCGAGGACAACAGGAGGGTTAAGCCACAGCAGATCTTTGCACACTGCTGCCATTTGCATCATGTTTGTGCACATTTCTGCAGATCACTTTATTATTTTACAAGCTTAGCACTAACGTCTGACTCTTCTCTGTGCTTCTCGTCCTTTCTCTAGCCCTGGGAGGAAGCTGTCTGCACCGGTGAGTGTTGCAGGACGTTGCAAAATTAATGAGATTATTAATGCCTTCCTGTTATCTCTCCACACATAACGGTGAAAGACTCGTGCTGTTCACAGTGTGGGTGTGTCTGTAGTTTGTACAGCCCAGTCTCACGGCAGTTCGTGAAATGGTAACGTTATTGAATCTATTGATTCGTGAACAGGACACGAATATGTCGTTTTGTTTCGTGTAGTGATTATGAATTATAATGTAATGTATTTAAATGGGAAGCATATTTGGTGATCACAGCACGCCAACGGTAGGGAGTAGTATTAGAAGCCAAAGATCGGCGTAGAGAGGTTGGTCGGGGGGAGGGGGGGGGTGGACTGGTCAAACAACACAGGACTTTCACCCCGGAGAGCGGGGACGGCGTCCCGCGTGTTGCAGGACGTTCACCCCGGAGAGCGGGGACGGCGTCCCGCGTGTTGCGGGACGTTCACCCCGGAGAGCGGGGACGGCGTCCCGCGTGTTGCGGGACGTTCACCCCGGAGAGCGGGGACGGCGTCCCGCGTGTTGCGGGACTTTCACCCCGGAGAGCGGGGACGGCGTCCCGCGTGTTGCGGGACTTTCACCCCGGAGAGCGGGGACGGCGTCCCGCGTGTTGCGGGACTTTCACCCCGGAGAGCGGGGACGGCGTCCCGCGTGTTGCGGGACTTTCACCCCGGAGAGCGGGGACGGCGTCCCGCGTGTTGCGGGACTTTCACCCCGGAGAGCGGGGACGGCGTCCCGCGTGTTGCGGGGCTTTCACCCCGGAGAGCGGGGACGGCGTCCCGCGTGTTGCGGGGCTTTCACCCCGGAGAGCGGGGACGGCGTCCCGCGTGTTGCGGGACTTTCACCCCGGAGAGCGGGGACGGCGTCCCGCGTGTTGCGGGACTTTCACCCCGGAGAGCGGGGACGGCGTCCCGCGTGTTGCGGGACTTTCACCCCGGAGAGCGGGGACGGCGTCCCGCGTGTTGCGGGACTTTCACCCCGGAGAGCGGGGACGGCGTCCCGCGTGTTGCGGGACTTTCACCCCGGAGAGCGGGGACGGCGTCCCGCGTGTTGCGGGACTTTCACCCCGGAGAGCGGGGACGGCGTCCCGCGTGTTGCAGGACTTTCACCCCGGAGAGCGGGGACGGCGTCCCGCGTGTTGCAGGACTTTCACCCCGGAGAGCGGGGACGGCGTCCCGCGTGTTGCAGGACTTTCACCCCGGAGAACGGGGATGGCGTCCCGCGTGTTGCAGTTCCTTTCCGCGTTATTAACCACAACTGTCCCGTTGTTGTCGGCGTGTCCGGCGTGTGACGGTTCCTTTCCCAGTTCTTTTTTTTCCTAACCTCAACCGTCCCGTTGTTGTGGCGTTTCATGTCCCAGTTGTTGCGTGCCACAGAGACCGTCACTTGTCACTTTTTTTTTATTTTTTAACATTTGTATCACTTTTTTCTGACATTTTTGTAACTTTTTTTTAACATTTGTGTCACTTTTTTAACATTTGTGTCACTTTTTTGTCCCTTTTGTCTTTTTTTTGACATGTTTGTCACTTTTTTGTCACTTTTTTAACATTTCTGTCATTTTTTTCTGACATTTTTGTCACTTTTTTAACATTGGTGTCACTTTTTTAACATTTTTGTAACTTTTTTAACATTTGCGTAACTTTTTTCTGACATTTTTGGCACTTTTTTAACATTTGTGTAACTTTTTTGACATGTTTGTCACTATTTTCAACGTTCTTTTATCAATACGTTTTTGCTATATGCTATAAAATTGACTAAACACCCAAATTCAATGAAAGTAGTGAACTGATTATTTATTTAACTTGTTAAGAGCGTTGTAGGGAACCATCCACATTATTTTTTTGGACATTTTGTTTGAAAGAAACCCGAAGACAACACAAAGGTAAAAAAAAAAGAAACTATGTTTTTATTACATTAAGTTCTTTAACAATGAAGTCGTACGAATATAAAAGTTCTGATGAAAACATGACATGCTGGGTATCGCCAAAAACTAGAAAGGCCGAGCTTTAAACTTTTTTAAAAACATTTTACAGTCGGCATAAAAAAAAGCATCAAGAAAGGGACAAAAAATCTGAAAAAGGAGCAAAAAAGAGACAAAAAAGTCAGAAAAATGGGCAAAAAGTCAGAAAAAGGGGCAAAAAGTCAGAAAAATGGGCAAAAAAGTCAGAAAAATGGGCAAAAAGTCAGAAAAAGGGGCAAAAAGTCAGAAAAAGGGGCAAAAAAGTCAGAAAAATGGGCAAAAAAGTCAGAAAAATGGGCAAAAAGTCAGAAAAATGGGCAAAAAAGTCAGAAAAATGGGCAAAAAGTCCGAAAAATGGGCAAAATCACAGGGGGAAAGCGTCACAAAAGTGTTAATTTTCTATTTTAACCCGATAGGACAACAAGTGCATGGTTGGACGCCCCTCGATCTCAACACATTTACTAATCTGGGCTCCTCATTTCTTCTGTTTTCTAGTCAACTGCAGCGCTGTCTTGGATCTCAAGGACCGTCCTCCAACCACTGGTGAGTCTCCACACGTCTCCTCAACAACTTCACTGCAGTTTGTGGTTTCAGATCATCACTTAAAGTGCTCTTAATACACTTAATCATCCGTTGGCTGCAATTCAAAAGTATGACGGAGCCACAGCTCAACCACAGCTGCACGCCTCGTAAGTGTGAACACTTGGAAAGGAAAAGTGCGTAACATCTCGGTCTCCTGGACGTCACATTTACTCCGTACTTGTTTTCTGAATTACTTCATGATGTGATGATTAAGATAAGATAAACACGGATAAATAAGTACAAATAGACGCTAGTATAAGAGCAGTTAAAGACAAAGTTGTGAGGAAAAGTGAAAGTCTAGAACCACCAATATAATCCATCATGTGATTAAGTAAAGATACGTAAATTATTTACTAATTACTAAATAAATGAGAGTAAATGCATGGTAAGGTGCTCTATGAGAGGGGGTGTCATGGTGCAAATAAGTCCAATAGTGCAAGTACAAAGTCCAGAGACCAGCATTCAATATGGACAATATAAGAGAATGAAGTAGACAGTAGGATAGACACAAATCAACAGTCAATATTAGAGCTTTGAAGTAATAGTGTTACAGCCATTGTTCAAGTTCACACTGTGCTCACAGTTGTTTATATTGGCCTAGTAGTATTTTGGTGCAGTAATCCAGCCATAACAGTAGATAAATTAAAAGCCAAAGCATGTGCTTCGGCAACGTGCGCTTGTATGCTGGAAGTGATGGACTCGTACATTTCAGGGTTGATTTTGTCAGTAAAAAAGCGCCTGAAGGGGACTTTGTAACGTGGCTCAAGCAGATAGAGTAGCTCGTTGAATCCAGTGTCTTCCACTATGCTATAGGGCTGCAAGACAGTAGCTATCATTTTCCCAATTGCTGTATGAACGGCTTTGGCTCGTGGGTGATCTGATGCCCACTGTTTGTTCGGTGTAGGGCTAGCAAAGCTGGTAATGGTCGTCTGGTTAACACCAGTTCTTAGCTGGGACTGTCCTTCCTTTGCTGTACCTGAAGTTACTGCATTCTGGCTGCTGTCTGTAGATTCCTTCATCACAACTCGTCTTCTTCCAGATGTTTGATACCAGATGTTGTAACAGCGGTGATGTTGTGTATTGTTTAGGGTCCTCACCACCACCAGACTAATCAGCATTGCAGATTGAACATGTAGCTGGACTTGAACGGCCTTCTTTTGACTGAAAGTGCTGCCAAACATCACTTTTTCTGCTCCCCAGTTCCATTTCCACTTTTAGCGCTTTTCCATTACATGGTACCTGCTCAATTCGCCTCGACTCTACTCGCCGCGAAAATTGGTATTTTATTTCACCCTCAAAAATATGTAACTGAGCAATGTAGTGGTTATGACCATATTAGTGACTATGTAACTACATGGAAACGGATCAAATTATGTTTGTGCCCTGTACAGTAATATAGTGTTTTAGACGGCTAGCTGTAGTCTCGCTAAGTCCCGTGGGAATTCAGTTTAGCAGGAGAAAGGTAAATAGCAGTGTGCATGTTGGAGGAGCGTAGTGTGTGAAGAGTGAAGATCGGAGTTGTTCACAAGGAAAGAAGCTTGGAGTTTGAAAAACAAGTGTTGATATACTGTGGAAAAGATATGGTTCGCGTTTGTGCCTTTCCGAATTGTGAACACTATTTTACTGTACAGGGCACAAACATAATTTGGTCCGTTTCCATGTAGTTACATAGTCACTAATATGGTCATAACCACTACAGTGCTCAATTACCTATTTTTGATGGTGAAATAAAATACCAATTTCCGCGGCGAAGGCTTGAACGGTCTTCTGGAAGACATCCACCAGACCAGCGGGCGCTCGTTGGATTGTTGTCGGCTGCGTGAAGCCAGGAGGGCGGGGAGGAGGCAGAAGCAGGGACGCCGGCCGGACCTGCTAGCCCGGCTAAAGAAACCACAACGATCGACACGGACAAGACTCCTTCTTACTCAAAAAAGTATAGCGATCAAGATTAACGTAACAATTGTACGGTAATAATGTACGGTAACTATATATAGCTGTCACATGCATGTAAATAAAGGTAGGCCTATAGCATGTCCTTCTGAGATGTAGCCTATAAGTAGAAAAGCTATACTTAAAGTAAATGTACTTAGTTACATTGCACATCTGGAAAAAGACAGAGAGGTCACATTTACAGCCGAATAAATGAAGTGTGAGCTCTCTTGGTTGAAGGATTATTTAAGGAAGGGACTGAAACCAGGCAGCATGGATGATGTGGGGCTTTCGGCCACGTTCAGCTGGACCAAACACAGCAACTTGTTTTTATTTCCGAAGTCTCTGCTGATTGGCTATCACCTGTTACAGCCAATAAAGGAGAGACACGCCGACCTGATATCTCAGAGCTGTTGCTCACCGTTTCAGAGAAACATGCCGTTTAACGTGAAACACGGTGTGCGCTGTTAGATTGAACACCACTACCACACACTCCCTCTCTCTCTCTCTCTCTCTCTCTCTCTCTCTCTCTCTCTCTCTCTCTCTCCCTCCCTCTCTCTCTCTCCCTCCCTCTCTCTCTCTCCCTCTCCCTCTCTCTCTCTCCCTCCCTCTCCCTCTCTCTCTCTCTCTCCCTCTCTCTCCCTCCATCCCTCCCTCTCCCTCCCTCCCTCTCTCCCTCCCTCCCTCTCTCTCCCTCCCTCCCTCTCTCTCCCTCCCTCTCCCTCCCTCTCTCTCTCTCTCTCCCCGCTGGTGTTTAATACCACCCCTTCTGCTTTCGTTTCATCATTTTCGATAATAGCGTCATGCGGGGATGATCTCCCGTTTGCGTGCTTCTGCACTTCATTACTCTGCTGCTCTCAGAAGAAAGGCACGCACACGCCGAATACCTCGACCCGCAAACATGAGCCGGACAGTTATTTATGGGATCTTTTGTGCTGTTGTTTTCCCGACAATCGGTAAGTTTATTCAGTAGGCTATTTCTTGGACGTTTGGATTGAAAAAAGTAAGATATTATACTAACGCCGTATACCAACCCGTTGTGAAGTTATGTGATTTTATAAGATGGGGCTGTTTAAGAGACTACAGATGGTGTAAATCGATCAAATACGAAGCCGAAATAATACAAAAAGAGACATTAAGAACAGATGGTTGCGTGAATACTGTCACATTACAAGTCACAAATGAAAACTTCATTGTTTTGATAATGTAGTCTTCGGTACGGCTAATGTGGCGATTCCTAGGTTGGTGAAGGCACGTCCAGCCCTACTCTGCTTCTGATTGGCTGGTACTCGTTGCCTCGTTTGTCTGATTGGCTAGGTTTAGGCATGAGGAGTTCGATTGGTTAGGGTTGGGGATTTCCACCTGCAGCTATGACGTATGCAACCATCAAGAATATTTATTTAATAGTTGACACCTAAACAAATCAGTGTCTTGCAATCTTTCCAGCTCTTATAAGAGAGCAGATCATTTTTAAGCATAATTTCACACATAATTTCACTGAACTGTGTGTGTGTGTGTGTGTGTGTGTCTGTGTGTGTGTGTGTGTGTGTGTGTGTGTATACTTGTGGGGTCCGACCAGCCTTGTGGGGCCAAAATGCTGGAGCCCACAAGGTTAAAGGTCTGTTTGAGGGTTAAGACTTGGTTTTAGGATTAGGGTTAGAATTAGGTTATGGTTAGGGTGAGGGTAAGGGTTAAGGTTAGGCATCTAGTGGTGATGGTTAAGGTTAGGGTAAGGGGCTAGGGAATGCATTATGGCAATGACGGGGCCCTGCAAAGATAGTGAAACTCACTGTGTGTGTGTGTGTAATGTGATGTGTGTGTGTGTGTGTGTGTGTGTGTGTGTGTGTGTGTGTGTGTGTGTGTGTGTGTGTGTGTGTGTGTGTGTGTGTGTGTGTGTGTAATGTGGTGTGTGTGTGTGTGTGTCTGTGTGATGTAATGTGATATGTTTTGTGTGTGTCTGTGTGATGTAATGTGATGTGTGTGTGTGTGTGTTTGTGTAATGTGGTGTGTGGTTATCTGGTTTAAAGCAGTTGCGTAAACAAACTAGTGTGATAAAGCACCGTAGCTGCAGGAAGGCCTCCTCTGCAGATGACATCACTCATTCATGTTTTCATATCACACCAAACAGTCAGCAGTTACTCTGCACGGCTCCGTAATGACAAAGTAAATCATTACTTAACGTATTGCTGTTTAAATCTGATTTGCATCTATGAAATCTGGGCCAGACACACTTTAGAAAGTGGATTCCCTCAGGGTGAAAGAACAGTTTCCTTTTCCACTTTGACACGCCCTGTGACCTCATCTCTGTACAGCGAGAGACTAGTCGGGCAAGTTGGCAGAACAAAGCGAGCTTTCATAAACATCAGGGCTACTATTAAGATGAGAAGAAGACGACAAATTGCCAAACTCGAGGCTGTGAAATCAATAGTTGATGTCATGGATGCAATTCTTTTTTTTTTTACAGTCTTTGGTTAATCCATCCTGAGGGGAACGTGAACGTAAAGGTCTGTTTGAGGGTTAAGACTTGGTTTTAGGATTAGGGTTAGAATTAGGTTATGGTTAGGGTGAGGGTAAGGGTTAAGGTTAGGCATCTAGTGGTGATGGTTAAGGTTAGGGTAAGGGGCTAGGGAATGCTGAGGTTAATCCATCCTGAGGGGAACGTGAACGATGAATCCATCCAATGGTACCAGAGGCCCCACGATATGATATAATCACGATACTTGTCCCTATATGATATATCTTCCAACTTCAAATGATGTCTCTGTAGGAAGACGTTGTCACCATATACTTCATATCTAAAAAGATACATTTCTGTTTGTTGTAAGCGTAGCTCCTATGGCGCCATTTTGATGCTACCAAGCCATCAGCTCCCGTTAGCATCCCATTGACTGCCATTCATTCTGATGCTACCAAGCCATCAGCTCCCGTTAGCATCCCATTGACTGCCATTCATTCTGACGTCACTTTGACAGAGAATAACTTTACATCTGAAGCGTTTAAAGACTCTATTTGCCTCATAGTAGAGGAATTACCGTATAGTCCAGGAGAAGCTCTCAGGCAGTTTGGACTTCCATTAGCTGTTTAAGTGTAATTACTAATGTTAACTATCATGTTAGTGATCAGTAATTAGCCTGTGCCTATGTTATCTCCTTACATATACCTACGCTCTCCGTCTCTGCTAGATTGGGAATGATTGAGATTTCTCTTGGCACAGCTACCAGAAGACTTCCAACTTTCAGACAGGTTGCTCACGTCACATCTACGTCTTCAAGCTCAGTTGGAGGCTGCTCAGTAACGCTCAGCCATCACCGGAAAAGAGCTTCTAACATCCTTCACTGGTCTCCGTCCAGAGACACGGGACCTGCTGGTCCATTTCCATGCATTTATACAATAAAGGATCAATACTGTCTGTGTATTACCACAGAAAATAGTATTGATCCACCCCCCCCTCGCCCCCCCTCTATCTCGTATCACAGCCCAGACTCCCTTTACATTAAGCCTACTTTAATTTCCCTGTGGTTGCATCGTACCGCAGCTCCTCAACACGTCATTATTAATGTATCGTTACAATACATTGTGAAATCACTCCAGCATGTTTCTGCCTGAGTTTGCTGTTCAGTTACAGACCGTTTTTTTGTTTATTTTCAGCTGCTGCAGCCTCAACTGAGACTCCGTCAGCTCTGACCTGCAACGTCACCGTGCAACCTGATTGGTCGTACGTCTACCAGCTGTCCCGGGCGCCCAATTTATCCAGTTCTATGTCATGGTGTGGGACAAGCTGGGAGAAACTGAACGTAAGTCAGACACACTCAGCATCATGAGCATCCAGCACGGACTATACATCTGTCCGTTGCTTAAACTACTTAAAGGACAATTCCGGCGTAAAATGAACCTAGGGGTTAATAACGTATGTGTACCGAGTCGAGCGTTCAGTAAAATGGGTTCAAATATCCAATTTTTAATTGGATCTTTAAACCGTTTTTCCAATTTTCTGTTTTAATTCAGAGGATCAGAAACTGAGGAAATTACCAAATTGCATCTGGGCTCCAATTATTCAATACTACCATGGTCTTCTCTCCCTCTACTTTGGGGAATATGCAGGTCATTAACTGCATATGGACCAAA
This sequence comes from Zingel zingel, assembly GCA_023566125.1. Classification (NCBI taxonomy): domain Eukaryota; kingdom Metazoa; phylum Chordata; class Actinopteri; order Perciformes; family Percidae; genus Zingel; species Zingel zingel. Next base: position 37,559,149 of record CM042322.1, on the reverse strand, counting down.
AAAACCCCAAAACTGATAGACTTTGGGGTCAGAGGTGCAACTGATGGTTTCGAGTGGGGGGGTGAGAGAGGGGGGGGGCGTAGCTAGGCAGAACGAGGGAGAGAAGACCATCGCAGTATTGAATAATTGGAGCCCAGACGCGGAAAAAAATGAAAAATTGGATATTTGAACCCATTTTTCTGTTTTTCCAAATGTCCGTTTGTACTTAGGAAATTGAACTGATGAGTGTTACACTGATCTTTTTAGTCTTATTTTCTCTAATCTAAAATCCAAAGAAGAAATACTGTTGGCTTTTTGTCGAGGCAACCGAGGGTCGGCCTACGAAAATACGTCATGCCTGCAGAGCTCTTAATCTGCAGAAGTAACGACATCCCCGTTAGCTTAGCTGAACTTTGTGCTTACAGCTAACTGCTAGTTAGCTAATGTTAGCATAGAATAGAATATACTTATTGTCATTGTAACAGATCCAACGAAATCAAGTGCAATCCTTGTCAAGTGCCAAACATCTATGAGGTAATATATGCCTAAATAAATACATATATAAAGAATGCTATTACTGCATACATATTAACGCTAATAACACATAGGAGACACACCCGTACAGGCATTCAAAAGAATATACTTATTGTCATTGTAACAGATACAACGAAATCAAGAAAAACTGTTTAAATATCCGATTTTTTAATGTGTCAAGGTGGAAAAAAATGAAAAATCTGGTATTGGATCCCATTTTTTTGTTTTTCCAAATGTCCGTTTGTGCTTGAATTGAACTGATGAGCGTTACACGGACCTAAAAAGCTGTCCATTAACTGAGAGTGTGTGAGAAGTGAGCAGGAGTCTCAGGGTCAGTGGGTGCGAGTCGGCCGCCCTGTTGCTAAGTGATTGTTTGTTTGGGTGTTGCTGAGATGTTGTGATGAGCAATAAGTTCAGAGAAGATGAGGTGTTCTGTGACAGTGGATAAATATGTTTTCACTCTCTTACTTCCTCTTTGCCAAGTGCTCTGATTGAGACATCTTCACGGGCTGGAAACTCCCAAAGACTCCACTTGTTGTTTTTAAGAACGTGTAATGAATTGTTAACGTCACGAAAACTGGGAAACCACCTGGTCACTGATGTACTATATATATATATATATATATATATATATATATATATATATATATATATATATGTATATGTATATATATATATGTGTGTGTATATATATATATATATATATATATATATATATATATATGTATGTGTGTGTGTGTGTGTGTGTGTGTGTGTGTGTGTATATATTTGTGTGTATATATCTTTGTGTGTGTATATATATCTGTGTGTGTGTGTATGTGTGTGTGTGTGTGTGTGTGTATATCTGTGTGTGTGTGTGTGTGTGTGTGTGTGTGTGTATATGTGTGTGTGTGTGTGTGTGTATATCTGTGTGTGTGTGTGTGTGTGTGTGTCTCATGAACTCATCTGTCTGTTTGTTTTCTAGAAAACCGTCATTGTTTTCACCCAGAATGGTCAAGACCCTGAATTTGACATGGATCTGGTCCAAAATCTAACCGACTGGTCTGTCACCTTGAAATACTGCCACGCCTACCTGCGCTACAGAATGCAGTGCGAGGTAAAGTACAACTTCTGATTCAGTTCCAACATCAACAACATTGCAACAGACACACCCTGGGAATATGAAAGGATTCCCCTGATTTCTGTCTAGGATGCTGTTATGCAGGTAGGTTAGGACTTAAATATAAACAATGCAGGCACAAGTTTGACTGACAGGCAGGTAGGCACAGCTACCACGGTCAAGGCAGACAGGAAGGTCCAAGCTAAGCTTTTTAGCTTCTCTGAGCTAAAAACAAGCTAGCGAGGAGTGAGTGCAAAAGTGTGGGTGCTGTAGCCAATTTAGGTGTGTGTGTGTGTGTGTGTGTGTGTGTGTGTGTGGTAGGTTTGTTACTACGTCACCTGCGCACCTGTATGTGTATTTGTGTGTGTGTGTATGTGTGCTAATCAGAGGTTAGAAAGGGAATCACAGGTGAGAAGGTGTGGGGGGAAATAGATACTTACTTACTTACTTAATAACTTACTTACTTAATAACTTACTTACTTACTTCCTAACTTACTTAATAACTTATTACGTACTTAATAACTTACTTAATAACTTACTTACTTACTTAATAACTTACTTACATACTTAATAACTTATTTACGTACTTAATAACTTACTTACTTAATAACTTACTTACGTACTTACTTACTTACTTAATAACTTACTTACTTACTTAATAACTTACTTACTTAATAAATTACTTACATACTTAATAACTTACTTACATACTTAATAACTTACTTACGTACTTAATAACTTACTTAATAACTTACTTACTTAATAACTTACTTAGTTACTTACTTAATAACTTACTTATGTACTTACTTACTTCCTTACTTAATATCTTACTTACGTACTTACTTACTTACGTACTTAATAACTTACTTACGTACTTACTTACTTACGTACTTAATAACTTACTTACGTACTTAATAACTTACTTACGTACTTACTTACTTAATAACTTACTTACTTACTTTATAACTTACTTACGTACTTAATAACTTACTTACGTACTTAATAACTTACTTACATACTTAATAACTTACTTACATAACTTACTTAAATACTTAATATCTTACTTACATACTTAATAACTTACTTACATAACTTACTTACATACTTAATATCTTACTTACGTACTTAATAACTTACTTACTTACTTAATAACTTACTTACATACTTACTTACTTACTTAATAACTTACTTACTTAATAACTTACTTAGTTACTTACTTAATAACTTACTTATGTACTTACTTACTTACTTACTTAATAGCTTACTTACTTAATTAATTACTTATTAAATAACTTACTTACTTATTTACTTACTTACTTACTTTATTCATCCCGAGGGACATTTTAGGCATCCAATAGCTTAGACAACCATAACACAACCAACACACATATGTCTCACATACATAAAAATCAACCACAGAAAGAGTTAGTTAGTATTTTAGAGAATTAGGATCTGGGAAGCCACACAGTTTTTCAACCTCAGCTGTGTGGGAGTGATGTTTTTAGATCTCGTCTGCTCGTTGTTGATCTTTCACAGTCAGTCTTTTTGTAGGTAATTTTTAAATGCATTCATAAAATAAAAGGATTAACCTTAAGACGATGGTGGACCACATTATTTGCACCAGCCAGCATAGGAAATGGTTTAAAATGTCCTTCCAGTTGCATTTTTTGTGGTCAGGTTGCCACTACAGCGGATTATGAACTGCAGGGCTGATGAGGAAAGTGAGCCGACTTCTTATTACCACAAGACACGTCTCTGCTGATTGGGTATCACCTGGTGAAATATGTCCAGACATGTTTCACTCTGAAAACTCTGCTCTTCCTGGTTCTGCAAAAAAAATAATCTAGAACATATTAAACATCTTTCTTTGCCAATTAATGGGAGACACTATAGGCAAAAAAAACATTTAAAATGTTGAGGTTTTGAGCTCTTTATCTTCCATAACAGGTCTTCTTTCAGACTAGTGGAAATAAAACATTTATTTGTCTGTAAATGTGTCATTTGCATATTTATAAACTTAACATTTCAGAAAATTTGTAATACAGACATATATTGTCTTAATGTCAGTAATAAATTGGGGAAGTTTCATGCTGGTATTTATTAGTTTAAAAAAATGTCCTATTCACCTACAGTGTCCTTCACCAAACTCCACCAGACTCCATGTAAATAATCAGGACTTTTAGCGTGTATAGAGCCAACATATTTCCACCAGACTCCATGTAAATAATCAGTACTTTTAGCGTGTATAGAGCCAGCATATTTCCACCAGACTCCATGTAAATAATCAGCACTTTTAGCGTGTATAGAGCCAGCATATTTCCACCAGACTCCATGTAAATAATCAGTACTTTTAGCATGTATAGAGCCAGCATACTTCCACCAGACTCCATGTAAATAATCAGTACTTTTAGCATGTATAGAGCCAGTATACCTCCACCAGACTCCATGTAAATAATCAGGACTTTTAGCATGTATAGAGCCAGCATACTTCCACCAGACTCCATGTAAATAATCAGTACTTTTAGCGTGTATAGAGCCAGCATACTTCCACCAGACTCCATGTAAATAATCAGTACTTTTAGCGTGTATAGAGCCAGCATATTTCCACCAGACTCCATGTAAATAATCAGTACTTTTAGCGTGTATAGAGCCAGCATATTTCCACCAGACTCCATGTAAATAATCAGTACTTTTAGCATGTATAGAGCCAGCATACTTCCACCAGACTCCATGTAAATAATCAATACTTTTAGCGTGTATAGAGCCAGCATACTTCCACCAGACTCCATGTAAATAATCAGTACTTTTAGCGTGTATAGAGCCAGCATATTTCCACCAGACTCAATGTAAATAATCAGGACTTTTAGCGTGTATAGTGTTAAGAAAATCTAAAATAGAGACGTGTTTGTTTGATTCCTGAGGACGAAGGAGAGACTTGGGTTCCAATTGAAAGTTAAGCAAAAGGTTTAATGAACAACATGATCAAAATGACAAGACAGAAAGCAAATGTTACACTGCAGCTGACAGTGGACTGATTTACATTTCGCCCTGATAGAGTCACATAAAAACAGTCTTGTGACATGACAAAACAATACACTGCAAGCAGCGGACATACAAAACATGCTTCCTTGTGGGGTCACCGTTTTGGAGCCCTAACATGACAAAACAATACATCACTAAAAGACTGCCAGCAGCGGACTGAAATGACATGCTTCCTCTTCAGGAATTACATCAGAACAGTCCTGATTCCTTCCCAGTAGCCCAAAGTAATCCTAAAGAGTTTGAGGGTGGTTCCTCAAATGACATCTCTCCCTATTGGCCAGATGTTTTCTCAAGATATGGTCCTACCTCTGAATTGTCAGGTTTACTCCAGGTCACAGACAAAGGTCATTTATCATGGTAGTGTCAATTCTATTCCAGTTTACAGAGATATGCATTTCCTTTGTTCTAATCAGTCTGGCCCAGTAGGGAATGGCTCCCCAAAAGGCAGAGACAAAAGTTTCCTTTCCTGTGAGGAACAGTCTCTTCTAGTATGCAAATTGACAGTCATGACTTAATCAGTTCTTTAGGAGGTTGGGTTGGGGTGAGCCAGGCAAAATGCAGATTAGTGTAGTTATTTGATTAGCTCTATCTGCAGACTACATAAAAACCACAAGTACATTTGTTTTCATAACATTAAGCATGGTTTTAACTTTTTTATCTTCAACAATAGGGCCAGCATATCTCCACCAGACTCCATGTAAATAATCAGGACTTTTAGCGTGTATAGGGCCAGCATATTTCCACCAGACTCCATGTAAATAATCAGCACTTTTAGCGTGTATAGAGCCAGCATATTTCCACCAGACTCCATGTAAATAATCAGCACTTTTAGCGTGTATAGAGCCAGCATATCTCCACCAGACTTCATGTAAATAATCAGGACTTTTAGCGTGTATAGAGCCAGCATATCTCCACATGTAAATGGGTGAATTAAGCGTTTATTTCAACCACACCAGAGTGGTGATTGTTGGAACAGTGGAAAGATGAACCAAGACGGCTTTTTAATAGTTTGATTTAGTTTCTGTCCACCTTGAATGAAGTGTGTTTTACGATGATAAAAGTCCTGATTATTTACATGGAGTCTGGTGGAAATATGCTGGCTCTATATACGCTAAAAGTCCTGATTATTTACATGGAGTCTGGTGGAGTTTGGTGATGGTGATTTCGGGGCTGTTCCATGTTAAACTAAAATGATCTTACTCTTTAACTGAAAGGTCTATCTCTGTAGGGATCCTTTCATAATGTTGTCAGACACTTAGAATAATAATCTGAGTCTGTCAGCGGCAACAACAGAACTTTTAGTGGACGGAAATTAACGATGCAAAATTTCCCGTTAACGTTACATTGCAGCAGCTTGTTTCTCACGCTTAATGCTGGACTAATTTGAAAGATTGTTGTTCCCATCAGTCACTCAGACACAAAAACATGACAAAATAGGGTCCAGGTTGAAATAAACGACCTTGTAACCTTTAAACCACAGCAGATGTTTGCACACTTCTGGCATTTGCATCCTGTTTGTGCACATTTTTGCAGATTACTGGAAGATTTTACAAATATGAATGTCACTTTAGCACTGAGGTTTCACTCTTCTCTGTGCTTCTCTTCCTCTCTTTAGACCGGGGAGGAAGCTGTCTGCACTGGTGAGTGTTGCAAGAAGTTCCAAAGTAAACCACATTATTAATCTGCCCAAACATAACGGCTCAAGACTCATTCTGTTCACGATGTGGGTGGTTTGGAAATACTAAAATAACCATTAGCATAATATTTTTGACTCATTACCTCTTATGATTAAAGCCCTGTGTAGTTTATAACAGAGGTGATGTTATTTCTTGTATTCTGGTGCCTTTTAACAGGTGGTTTGATACTTTCATCTTTCTATACTAACATGAGAGGAATAGGGCTGCACAACATATTGTATTTTTATAGCCATCACAGTATCCACTAGCGCAATATACTGTACATATCGCAAAAGGCTGCAATATATTTTTGTGTTAGTTGAAAGAAAATATCAGTAAAACAAACTGCAAAGTAAAATGAAAGTCATTCTTTTTTAAGTAGTGCTGACTTTTATGTTCAATTCAATCTTCAATTTGTTCAATAAATGAAAGTTAGACATGATTTCCGTTGATTTGTTTTAAATTCAACAAGCAGTTTGTTGTATTTTAGAAGAATACTGAAAGCAGCAGAACTGAGAATACTCTAATATCTGTTTATATATCGCAAGTAATATTGTTATCGTGATGTTCAACAACGTTATCGCATATTTTCCTCATATCGTGCAGCCCTAGAGACACTCTGATTGGTTGATTGCATGTTACAAAATACACCTCTGATTATTGAAGACACTAAGTACAGCCCTTTTGAATCAATGCGCCCGGCACACGGACCCTTTTTTCACCGTCAAACTAGCAAAAATGGATTTGGACACGCCCTGAACATTGAAAAGTTAGGTCGTTAAAATAGGGCGCTTAGTCTTAGTCACCTGGTAGAGCGCACGCCCATATATAGAGGTTACCTCCTCAACGCAGCGGCCGCAAGTTCTACTCCAATCTGCGGGCTTTTGCTGGATGTCATTTGCCCCCCAGTCTCTATGTTAGTCCTATATGTCACCTGCCTAGGGAGTGCAGTTTGTGCTAGTTATTTTTTACTAATTCTGGCATGTTTACATGGTGTTTTTATACAACACTGTTCATAAATATATATATGCATGGCCCTTATAAATAAAATATGACCCCGCGGAAACCCTGCTGGCTCGGATGCCCATCTGATCTCAACACATTTACTAATCCGGGCTCCACATTTCTTCTGTTTTCTAGTCAACTGCAGCGCTGTCTTGGATCTCAAGGTCCGTCCTCCAACCACTGGTGAGTCTCCACACGTCTCCTCAACAACTTCACTGCAGTTTGTGGTTTTAGAGCATCACTTAAAGGTGCAGTAAGTACGCCTTATAAAACTAACTTTCTGTCTTATTTGCTGAAACTGACCCTATGTTCCAGTAGAACTACATGAAGCAGGTCATTAAAAAATCCGGCTCCTCTGGCTCCACCTACAGTCTAGAGTGAGATTTGCAAAAATCCACCGCTCCCTGTTCAGCTGCACCAATCAGGGCCAGGGGGGGGGGGGGGGGGGGGGTCTAACTGTTCAGATGCACCAATAATGGCCAGGGGAGGGGGGTCTAACTGTTCAGATGCACCAATCAGGGCCAGGGGGGGTGTCTAACTGCGTGTCAATCACTGCTCATGCACACGCATTCATTCTCCCTTGTGGGGGGAGGGGCTTAGGAGACCGTTTTGGGCTTTAGCAGAAAGGGGGGGAGGGACTGAGATGTTGTCGATGTTCAAATTTTTTTGGCTAAGTCCTGGATCTTCACAATCCTTCTTACAGCACCTTTAAATCACTCTTTGTCACCTCCAACTGTGCAATATGTCATTTCTATTCATCTGTATATCTGTGCTTATATACTGTCTGTTTATATAAGGGTGTTCATTGTGTAAATATGTTTGTGTTATTACTAATATTATTATAACTAATACTGTTTTTTCTCCTATGTCTACTTAATGTGTATTGGTGTTATTCTGATGTGTGTACTGTAGCACAGGAACTTCCCCTGTGTGGGATTAATGAAGTATTATATTTAAAGTGTGGTTTCTTACACAGTCATCCGTTGGCTGCAATTCAAAAGTATGGCGGAGCCACAGCTCAACCACAACACGCCTCGTATAAGTGTTGTGTAGTTTAGGTGTCTGAAACCCTAACCAAACTGGGACCATTTCACAACGTTAACATGTTTGAAACCACTTCCGTTATATCTTCTCTGGTTTAAAACTCTCTCGTGGGTCAGATTAGAGGGAGGGGGGACCAAACCACCGGTAAAAACTCCAAACAAAGGAAACCTCTCCCTTTTAACTGCTTTCATATTTTAAGCCACCTTAACACCTATAAATATTCGGTTGAACATTAAAATATTTATCCACTAAGACATGAACTGAAGATATTTATCACAGACGTGACTAACAAAAATGGGAATAAAGCATTTAATCCCTTTACAATAAAGATCTGCAAAGTTATTTGGATTATTACAAAATTATCTTTATAATAATAATAATAATACATGTTATTTATATATTGCTTTACATGGCTCTCAAAGACATTTTACAGTAAAAACCAGCACATATATCACATTAAAAACAGATAAGCAATGAAACCAAGTCATAAAACAAGCATATTAAGTAACTATCAGGTGAGAAATGTAAGAGTATTGTATGTGGAAGGCTAATCTGAAGAGTGTTCAGGTCAGTATAATAACAGTATCCTGCAAAAGGGACATTTCTTGTTGTTGCTGAGTTTATATAAAGTACGTGGTGGCTGAACATCATGAGTGGTCTCATTCCGAACTCGTACAATCAGGACGTTTGGACAGTGGCTGTCAGCGTCTGATGCGCGTTTGTAGAATAGAGCCCTGAATAGAGCCCAATGGGCTAAGCCCATTCGGGCCGGGCTCGGGCCGTTTCTTCTTTTTACAGATCGGGCTAGGGTCGGACTCGGGCTTATTTTAGCTTCTCTCCTCATTGTGCCCATAATATTCGTGCAGCAGAGCACACGTCACAAAGTGTGTATGAAATATTGTCATATTGATTATATTATAAATATTATACATCGCCTAAGAAAGTAACACAAACGCAACACGCACGCGCGTCACTCACGTGCATTAAACAGGTGACACTGACACACACAGTTCAACGGATTTTTATTTATTTTATTAATTTTAGGCTAATATATGCATTAGCCAGTTGGCGAAGAGTTATTTTTGGACATTGTTTTGAACATTGTTCTTCAGTTCAGTTACTGAAAAGCAAAGGTAGGCACTACCTGTAGCGCTATATTCTCCCTTCATGTTCATGCTTCTGTGTAATGGACAGTTTGTCCAATATTTTTGGGCATGATGTTTCAGGCCTATAATAAAAGTTTACCTCTTAGTAGCGTGTGACGTGTGTGTGTTTGCGTGTGCATCAAAGAGAGAGTGCGTCAGAGAGAGAGAGCGCATCAAAGAGACAGAGAGCATCAAAGAGCGCGTGCGTCAGAGAGAGCTTAACAACTGATTGATGTTGGTCTCAGGTCGGGTTGGGCTCGGGCTGAAAGAATTGCAGGCGTTGTCGGGCTGGGGTTGGGTAGGGCTTGAACACCATGGGCCAGGGCCGGGTTAGGGCTGGAGTGTTTGGCCCGTGCAGGGCTCTATTGTAGAACACACCGGACCGGGGAGAGCAGCAGTTAGATAGGATTTAGAGAGTAGGATGTAAGGAGGTTGGTTGGGGGGGGATGGGTCAAACACAGGACTTTCAACCAGGAGAGCAGGGTTCACGTCCTGCTTGTCATGCTTGCTATAGTCGTTTTTTTTCTTTCCTCCCGCGTGTCACAGAACCGTACGCCCGCCCACGACCCTTTCCTTAACATAACTGCATCAAAAGGGACGGCGATAGTCCCAACCAAGCTTGTTTACTTATAGCGCTAAAGGGACGGCAATAGTCCCGACCAAGCGCGTTTACTTATAGCGCTAAAGGGACGGCGATAGTCCCGACCAAGCACGTTTACTTATAGCGCTAAAGGGACGGCGATAGTCCCAACCAAGCACGTTTACTTATAGCCCTAAAGGGACGGCAATAGTCCCGACCAAGCGTGTTTACTTATAGCGCTAAAGGGACGGCAATAGTCCTGACCAAGCGCGTTCACTTATAGCGCTAAAGGGACGGCAATAGTCCCGACCAAGCGCGTTCACTTATAGCGCTAAAGGGACGGCAATAGTCCCGACCAAGCGCGTTCACTTATAGCGCTAAAGGAGACTTTTAGCGTCAATAAGAACGACAAAGGCACCTGACCAAGCGTCCATATCTTACGAGATGAGTGTGAGAACGTTTTGGGAAGAAAGCAGCTATTCGTTTAGATTTCATATACGATTTTTAACCCTTGAAATATTTCTGTAGCCTGACAAGCCAGACAGCCCCACATCCAGATGTTGGGTCTGGGAACTCCCCATTGGCTGGGCTCAATCCGAGGGGCGGGATAAACGGTTGTCTTTCAAATTCCCTCTGCACGCAATAGGATAGAGCTCCAACCAATCAGAGCAACGCTAGTTGATAGATTCAACTTTGAACTCTGAACACATCTTCCTTTTTTAAGAATGACTTCAGTGCCGTTCTTTGTTCTTGTCTCAAAGAAAAGCTGAACTCCAAGTCTTCCAGAGTCGCGGCCAAAGCCGATTCCAGAGACCGCTGTTCGCCAGCAGCAGCAGCCATAAGCCCCGCCCACCGACTCTATACACGATGTGATTGGCCTGACCAGAGTTTGGTTTTTCCAGCTCGCAAGCCAACGGAGAGTTGCTAGACGACACTGGCAGCCAATTTGCTGCCTCTACGGTTAAAAAACAAGTTTAAATGGTTTCAAAACAGTCTACTGACTATACTTCGACAGATACCAGTATGTGATTCTCTCAACATCCTCCTTATCTTAACTATTATGCAAAATAATTCATAATTTCTGCTTTTTTTTTTACTCAAAAATTAGGTAAAATGTCATATGAACTAGGTTTATTGACCATGAATATACAAAAGTGACAAAAAAGTTATAAAAAGCATCAAAAACGTTGGAAAAAGCGACAAAAATACCGTAGATAATTTTCAATGGTCGACGGAAAGACAACATTTTCTTTTTTAAAGATAATTTTTGGGGGGTTTTCCGCCTTCATTTTGAAAGGACAGCTAGGAGAGAAAGGGGGGGAAGACATGCAAGAAATCATCACAGGTCAGACTCGAATCCTGGACGTCTGCGTGGAGGCATAGCCCTCCAAGTATATGCGCGCCTGCTCGACCCACTGACCCAACCCGGCCACGACAACATAAGATTTTAAGTGAAGTTTCCCACAGTATATTTGTTAGAGTTGAGCATGTTGGCTTCTCCTTTTCAAGCCTGAAACTGTGAAATAGTTTGCAGATGAAGAGTGGAAAGAAACGATGCAGAGGAAAAGAAAAGGTCACACCCTGTTATGTTTGTTTCTTGTAACAATCGGGGAGGAGGCAGTGTGACTAATGAAATCCCCCTCTGTGGTTTGTAATCTTCTGTACCAAGAAACCTGGTCTTGATTTTCTGAGAAGTTGAAGTTGATGTGTGAGAGTATCAAGAGAGCTGCGGTTTCTCACATGGTGTCTATCTTTAGCGCACTCATCAGTGACCAAATGTGAGATTTGATCCTCGCTGACACACTTTGCCCACAGTATTAAAACCTCAGTTCTTTATCAAATGTGAACTTGTAATTTCTGCAGGTTAGAATGTAGAATTATTTAACCTTTGTGTTTAACTCGAGTCAAATTTGACCCATTTTCAAAGTTTTTTTTTTTTTTAGGGCTGTCAATCGATTAAAAAATGTAATCTAATTAATTACATACTCTGTGATTAATTAATCAAAATTAATCGCATACATAATTAACGGTGCCTGAACTGATACTTTTTAAGAAAGTAAAAAAAGAAAAGGAAAAAAAGGGTATTAACTAACAGTCGGTGACATTAAAGAACGGCTCGTTTGTTGCTAATATGGTCACAATGAAATGATTTAATAATAATGTAGAACAATAACAATAACTTATTTCACTAGTAAGTTGCTGTTGAACGACAAAAACAACCACCAGATGGAAAAGGACATTTACAATAACTTCAAATGCACCACAAGGCTGTAGTTTACCAGTTTCATTGAACGCACCGTCTGTGTTGTTTTTCCGATGGCCGTTTAGCGTTAGCTGTCAGCATTGTAACAGTGTTTAATCCAGCTACTAGCTAGCGGTAGGCTAACATTAGCTGCTGTTGAGTATAGTGTTAACTAGCTAGCGGTAGGCTAACGTTAGCTGCTGTCGAGTATAGCGTTAACTAGCTAGCGGTAGGCTAACGTTAGCTGCTGTCGAGTATAGCGTTAACTAGCTAGCGGTAGGCTAACGTTAGCTGCTGTCGAGTATAGCGTTAACTAGCTAGCGGTAGGCTAACGTTAGCTGCTGTCAAGTATAGCATTAACTAGCATCACGTGCAGCGGTGTTTGTGTTGAGGAATTCTAATGAATGACAACAAAACTGTCAGCGCTTCCACATGATACAAGCCTTCTGTGATTGCAACCCCCTCCTCCTCCACACTGTTGCCAGTCTCCAAGGACAACATGGAGGCATAGGCACCGATACTGAGCAAATACTGAGCACCCACATGTGCCAGACTGCCAGTAGGCTACATTCATTTAGAATTAAACATTGCAGTTGGTGCTAAGTGGAGTGTATGTCATAGTGCGATTAGTTATGTTGTTGTCAGTCCCCTGCTCCATATCTTATCCACCAATCACAGCGTAATGGTTAATGGTTAGGGTTAGGGTTAGGGTTAGGTGCCTTGAAGTCAACGGTCGCAGCGTTGCCTGGAAGGAGACGTTGGGGGCTTAAGACACCATCAAGCCCTGTTTTCTTCATGGTTACAGAATTACATTTTGAATTACAGTGGATTACTTTTGTACGTAGATACACGTACGAACAGTGAACTAAATAATACCATGTTTCTTCTCGTCTTTGTGTCCTTTCAGTGAACGCCACGCTGATCTGCTTCACTGAGAATTGGTGTTGGTCCCGTCTGGCGCTAGGTCTGTGTGTCGGCAGTGTTCTTGTTCTTGGAGTCGCCGTCCTTGGTGGTTGGTACTTCTGGCAAACCTGCAAACGCAGAAGACAAGAATCTGCGGAAATGAGCACTTCATACATTCCTGCAAAAAACCAGATTGTATAATATATATATATATATATATATATATATATATATATATATATATATATATATATATATATATATATATATATATGAGTCAATTCAGCACAACTAAACAGAGATTTAAGAAGGATGAACCTCTAGTCTAAATGTGTGTATGTATTGTAAGGACTAAAATATATTTTATTAATAATAATATTAATAATATATAATAATAATAATAATAATAATGATGGATATGTCTAAATATTATATATTTTGTAAGTAATAGAGCTTCAAACAAAGGAAGAAGAAACATGTAATGTGTTTTATAAGAAGAGTCTTTAATCCTTTTTAGGAGGTTGGTCAAAGTCCAGGAGCCCAAAAAGAGACGACCACGTTTTTACAGATGTTATATCCTGTTACATACATCCTGGTATGTTCACTAACACACCACGATGTGAGGATACCATAAAAAAAGAATTATAAAAAAAAATAAATTAAAAAAAATGTAAATAAGAAAATAATTTTCAGTTTAAAATGGTGCTTTTAAGGCCTGAATGTTTCTGGGTAACGGATCTTTTTTACATATTGTATCATATTGTAAATGAGCTGTAGCGTTCGTCCTGTCTGTGGTTAGACCAGGACGGACCCTAACCCTTTCACAAGTTTCAGGATCATTTTGGGGTTAAAACCTAAATAGGAGCCAGTCCAGAATTATGTTTTTAGCAGTTTAAGGGGACCAGAATTACGACTAGTCTCCACTTTCTCCCGTTGTACAAAAATGAAGCTAAAATATTGGCAATACGGGCGCTGCCATCTGGTAATTTTGGAGCCAGAGTTCGAGCAGTAGTGATCGGAGGGGGAGCCGCGGTTTCCAAGACCCGCCCATAAAATCGCGAGCCAATCCCAGCTGTCAATCATGACGTTTCAACCCGTTTTTATAGCCCCGAATAACTATGTGGAGCCGCACTATCAAAGTCCCACCGATACACGCGCCCGACCAATCGTGAGCCAATCCCAGCTGTCAATCATGACGTTTCAACCCGTTTTTTACAGCATCAAAAAAAGTTTTTTTGCCTGTTTATTTTTTCTCCGTTGTCTTGTTTACATCTTTGGTTTATATTTACAAGGAGGCTGCGCTGCTGAGTTTGACTGTTTGTAACGTTACACTTGCCAAAGAAACATCAGTTTGTCACGGTCAGCCATGTTTTACGTTTACGCTTGGCATCGTGCACCTGGAACACTTGGAGGGTCCGAATTTGGGACATTTCAACTGGGATAGTCTGACCTCCGACTCTGACTGTAATGCAGCACAACACGCAACGTTAGCTTGCCTGCTACCAGCTAACGGGAGCGTGCCTTTGTTCCCACAGCCCTATGTTCCCACATTTCCTTTTTCATAAATTCTTATCAGATTTGATCCCCCTAACTCTAAACAATGTTGTGGGAAGATAGGGCTTAAATTGAAGGCAAATGTAGGAACACAAGACCTCATTTTGAAAATGTCCTAGAAATGTGGGAACATAGGGCCTAATTTTAAGAATAATCTTAGAAATGTGGGAACATAGGGCCTAATTTTAAGAATAATCTTAGAAATGTGGGAACATAGGGCCTAATTTTAAGAATAATCTTAGAAATGTGGGACCATAGGGCCCAATTTTAAGAATAATCTTAGAAATGTGGGAACATAAGGCCTAATTTTAAGAATAATCTTAGAAATGTGGGAACATAGGGCCTAATTTTAAGAATAATCTTAGAAATGTGGGAACATAGGGCCTAATTTTAAGAATAATCTTAGAAATGTGGGAACATAGGGCCTAATTTTAAGAATAATCTTAGAAATGTGGGAACATAGGGCCTAATTTTAAGAATAATCTTAGAAATGTGGGAACATAGGGCCTAATTTTAAGAATAATCTTAGAAATGTGGGAACATAGGGCCTAATTTTAAGAATAATCTTAGAAATGTGGGAACATAGGGCCTAATTTTAAGAATAATCTTAGAAATGTGGGAACATAGGGCCTAATTTTAAGAATAATCTTAGAAATGTGGGAACATAGGGCCTAATTTTAAGAATAATCTTAGAAATGTGGGAACATAGGGCCTAATTTTAAGAATAATCTTAGAAATGTGGGAACATAGGGCCTAATTTTAAGAATAATCTTAGAAATGTGGGAACATAGGGCCTAATTTTAAGAATAATCTTAGAAATGTGGGAACATAGGGCTAACTCCCAGCTAACTATCAATTAGCAAACTTGCTAGCTCAATTGCTAAATTGACAACCAAAATCACGCCACATCTCTTTTGTGGAGCAGTAGAGCGATACTCTATTAGAGCCAGCTAGTGTAAAATAATTTTTCAATAGCTGGCTCCATTTTAGACTCTCTGGCTATCCGTTTCCTCAAACGGTCAGGACTGTTCTACTTACCGTTTACGAATAGGAAACCGTGTGAATGCGTGTTTACTTCGCCGCTGCAAGTCCATCCACTGATCTATACACTTCTTCTGAAGTTTTGTTAGAAATGATGGTGTGATTTGGCGCTAAAACTTTGTTTTATGAACTCTAGAAAGTGACAAAATCCGGCAAAGGAAGGACAGTCACTGTTTACTTCATTAATGTGTTTACCGTGTTAATGGACTGAGGATGGGAGGAGGATTCGGTATTCAGTTTTGGATTCGGCCGAACCCCAAAAATCTGGATTCGGTGCATCCCTAATAATGCTATGAAGTAAAATGGGTTAAAACAGATGATCTGGCCTGGTTTAACCATCAAAATATGGTCTAAAAGGGAACACTGAGAAATAAATTGGTTCTAAATGTCGACACGTCTCTTAATATTCCCCACTTATAATCTTGCAATATCTGCTCAGTTTTATTTCCGTCCTTGCGGTTGCAGCAGCGAATTATGAAGTTCATTGAGAAATACTCAATACTTTACAAGCTCTCGCTGACTTCCTCTTCAGCACTTCCTTCCGAAAGTCTTACCCTCCCCAAATAACCAAGAAAGAACTAACCGAGAACGCATTATCATGTGTGAGTGCTTATGAAATTCACACTGAAAGTTGATAGTGTGTTTTCAGACCGCTGGGACTATGAGCACGTCAAACGGTTATTAAAATAAAGTCTTTGTTCCCGGTGTTGAACTGGAGGAACATGGCTGCAGTTCTGAAAGCACCAGATTTCTCCCAAACGATCCAACAAACCAGCGTCTGACTAAATCGGATGCTATAACTAGTCTGTGTTGCAGAATTACAATTTCCAGACTTGAATCTTGCAGTGATAACTGTTCTCTGTGAGATGTAGTCTGGTTGTATAAGAGCTGGTCTGGCTGGAGCCTCACCAAAGTATTTTGTGTGTAGCAGCTGGTTTAAGCCTCGTATTTTTTAATACCAGGCCGACGTTCTTGTCCAGATTAAGTGCCCTGATACACAAAGCTGACCTCAAACAACGAATGCCGCCAATGAATGACTGATCCAACGCTTTGCGTCTTTACAGTCTCTAGAAAAGTTGTGATTTGCGTCCACCAGGGCTGTAGTCAAGTCCAACTTGACTACAGCCGAGTCCAAGAAAAGTCCGGGCTCAAGTACTACAGCCCTGGCATCCACTGTGTACTTCTGTCCAAAATGTAACCTTTTTCAACTTCTTCACGTCAACTTAAATGTCACATACCTATACCGTTCTATTTTATGCAAGAAGCTTATGAAATATTAACTTTAAACCTGGATTCAGATTAGATCAAATGCTCTCAAACCCGGCCCCTCCACCTGACCGCGGCGGTCAGCGATAGACGCCCAAACGTGGCCCGATAACAGTCCCCAAAAATAACAATTTGTTGGCTTGGTGTATCAGGGCTTCCAGCGAATGCAACAATAAAAACAGTCTTCGAATCCTAATTCCCTAATGTCACCGGCCTCAGATTATTGCTGATGTCGGAGGTCAGAGATCACAGCACAAAAATGATGGGATAAAAAAAACCCAGTGACTGTAAAATGATCCATGGTTGACAAAAAGGGATGTGAAACAAAAAGGAAGAGAACTTTCCATCAGGTTATCTGACCGTAATACCACATGATGTGGACTGTCAGAGCTCTAACTGATCGATAGTGCTATTAATCTTCCTCTGTGGAAGTTGGGAGATTTATTTATATCTTATAATAAATAAAAGAGGAATATGTCACCTTAAAGAGTCTCTGTGATGTATACGGAGAAGTTCGATGTGTGATATATAGACTTTATGTTGGATTGCAGGGCTTCTGGACTCTGGTTTAAGCAGAAATAAGCTTAATGGTTTACATGAGATCAGGAAAATCCAAAGCTGTAAATTCTTTTATTGCCGTTATGCTTTTTTATACTTTTTTTGGCTTATTTTTATATCCTGTCTTACTTTCTTCTATCTTTGTATGCAAGTTTTATTGGAGGTATCTCCCACAGTTTCTACTACTTAAAGCTGCATTAATTGTTGTTGTTTTTGGCAGCAAAACACATTACATTGACATTAGAGCTGCAACTAAAGTTGTGAACATTGGCCAATATAAAAGTGTTATATATATAATTATAATATATAATTATTTATCAAAGAATAGACAGAATCACTGGAGTTCTTCCCAAAGTTCATTTTTAATTGCACAAGTAAAAAATAACTTTGAGATTCTGTCCATCCTTTGATAAATAATTATCTTAACAAGTTGGTCCTTCGAGCCGGATCCCAACATCCTTCCCCCGCTTTCAGGTTTCGGGTCCTGAAACAACGTAAACGAGGGAGTCAAAAAGCATCAAATTCTCACTTTTGAGAAGCTGAAACCAGCAAATGGTGATAAATGACGATTAATCAACTGATTAATTCTGAAATAAGTTGCCATGTATAATACAAACTAGGAGCTAAACAAGGCTCAAGGTGACTCCTTTTAAATTACAGTCTCATTACATTGGATTTAAAATATAAAAAAATGAATTAATGCAGCTTTAAAGACAGCAAAACTGCTGATCAGGTTATTATGAAATGCGTTCATGCTTTTATTTTGTAGTATCCAGAATCCTCTGTCCTTTAATTATGTAAATGAATGATTAAATATTTTAAATTACTAAAGTGACCTTTAACATAAATGTAACTCTTCAATGATTCAGTAAAAGTGACTCTTATGGATTTTTATATAAATATTTTGGACCAGATCGAAAAGATGTAGATGAAGTGAGAGATAATCTGTCTGTTTTGGGGTTATAATATATTAAAACAAAAATGTTTTTGTTGTTGTCTGTGTACACATCAGATTTTCTAGCTACAAAATTATGTTGCTTTAGGTTTATATGGCTTTACTTTTGTTTTCTGCTAAATAAAATGATTTTAAAGGGTCTCAGTTGTATTTCTTCAATAGTAATTATATACTATTATGAAAAATCAGCAGATTTAATTGGACTGTTTTCTGCTTGAGGTGAACGTGTGTTAAAGGACAATTACGGTGCAAAATGAACCTAGGGGTTAATAACACGTGTACTGAGTCGACCGTTCTCTGGGACATGTTTTCATGCTAATCGAATGTGACCAGTTTTAGCTCAAACCGCTAATTAGCTTGTAACGCTAGTCGTCGGGGCAGAGGGTAAAGTGTTTGAGCTATGTTACTGGTTACTGGTTGCACAGCGTACGTCGTTCGACTGGTCATGACTGTTTTCCCAAGATGGCGCCCGCCTGTATACGTGAACGGTACTGTCTTTATAAACTATCTTTTTAATAAACTGTCTGTACACTTACAAAGTTCTCAATGCTTCGGTTTACATGTAGGGACCCTCGTTATGCTACCGTGGAAGTGTGGTGATATTTTGAGCCTTGTTAGTGGTATAGAAATAGCGATTTCTTTTTACTTTACCCTCTGCCCCGACGACTAGCGTTATGAGCTAATTAGCGATTTGCGCTAAAACTGGTCACATTCGATTAGCATGAAAACAAATCCCAGAGAACGGTCGACTCGGTACACGTGTTATTAACCCCTAGGTTCATTTTGCGCCAGATTTCTCCTTTAAAATTCTGAGTTTGTTTTTAAATGCTCATCACATAGTGCACCTTTAAATGTTCATGTTCATCCTTTTTTTTAACCATACACGTTATAAGCACTAAAAAATCAAGGACTGGAGTTTGTCGGAACAGAGACGGGTGTGATTTATTAATAATTTGTGATGCTGTGAAATAGTTTGTTTACGTCAGATATTTACGTTTATTATCAAAAACTAAAATCTGAATTTTTATTGATTGTAAAAAAATGTCTTCATTTGCAATTGAAGTATTATTGTGGAAAGTACATCTACAAAAACAAAGTAGTGATATATCTTATATCTTTTTTTAGGTCAATTACTGTCACATTTTAGAATAAATTCCTACAATACACACACACATATACATACACATTTTAACATTTTATTTATTGTATTTTAACAGTTTCCCATCTTTTCGGTTTCTGCGCACAACTAGGCGGGCCAAAATCTATCGTGAACCTTGAGTTCGGGCCTTGAGTCTGACACATGTGGTTTGGAGGATTTGGTAGCCCAACCCTATCCTGAACACACCTCCCTGTAAGACCAGGACGCCCAGAATGCACCTGAACACACCTCCCTGTAAGACCAGGACGCCCAGAATGCACCTGAACACACCTCCCTGTAAGACCAGGACGCCCAGAATGCACCTGAACACACCTCCCTGTAAGACCAGCATGCCCAGAATGCACCTGAACACACCTCCCTGTAAGACCAGCACGCCCAGAATGCACCTGAACACACCTCCCTGTAAGACCAGAACGCCCAGAATGCACCTGAACACACCTCCCTGTAAGACCAGCACGCCCAGAATGCACCTGAACACACCTCCCTGTAAGACCAGCACGCCCAGAATGCACCTGAACACACCTCCCTGTAAGACCAGCACGCCCAGAATGCACCTGAACACACATCCCCGTAAGACCAGCACACCCATGGGCCACAGATGGGTGCAGGTGCATTTGCTGTTTAAACGACGTGGACACTGGACGAGAAATTGACAACACTGCATCGGTCTTAAACTAACAAAGACACTTGCTTCAGGCTTTGAGCTGCGCCGGGTGCTAGATAGGACCCAGAGTTTCTACATGCGTTTATAGCTACCTGTGGGAGTGGAAATGAGGCTCGTGCATGTGCGCCCATTTCTACAATGACATCTGGAGCCAGAGGTTGGTACTATCAGATAGAAAGAGTAAAGCAGTAAAGGACACTTACCATCAGAGGGAGGGTCAGGGCATTCTGGAAGAAAACAGAGCTCATGGTTAGTCTTCATCGGGACTGTTTTTACCGTGCAAGAAAACTTGGATGGATTAAAAATATTTTTGTTACAACCCGAGAGTTTTCAAACCAAAACGGGGGCAGCAGTGTTTCCAAATGTGTTTGTTTAGGGGCTTGAAAACGCGGCAGTAGTTTGGACGTGAGGGATGATTTAGCAAAAGATATTCATTTTTTTTCAAACCAAAAAGCAGTAGATGTAGATGTAGCCTCAGTGGAGTCAGACTGTATCAGGGTGGAGATATCTGTGAGATTCTTACCACTCTTTGAGAGTATGACCTGGTCTTTCCCAGCCTCCATCATCACTTTGACCCCTTTGGTAAGGTTACGGCACACCACGAAGACCGTCTGGTTGGTACAGACCAGGCAGCTGGAGTCAGGAGGATGGGAGGAGGAACAGAGGAGGAGGGGGGCGTCCTGACTGGTCCTGGTCCACAGAGCTCCATTATCATTGTTTTCATCATAGAGCTGGGAGGCTCTCCGTGCAGCTGGAGCATCCGATCTGAAGCAGTCCATCCTGAAAGAAAGAGGGGACAGGAGAAGGAGAAAGGTCATCAAAAGTGAGCTTTTATTTCAACATATCTGTCTGAACCATGACTGTGGTCTTAGGGAACGGCACGGTGGTATGTTAGGACCATCCCCTCCTTCTGCACCTTACTAAGCTCTCCTAGACGGGACTGGTATGCCTTCTTTTAGAACTGCCACCGTGTCCCATCAAAGACCCACTGCAGCACGCTAAAGGGGAATTAATGCTTCTGTGTAAAATCAGCGCCGTGGCTACGTATGCAGGTACATGGAGAGACAAACCCTACGCTGTAGCCTGACATGCACCTCCTGAAAAATGTAACTACACGTCGGGGCGACACACGTCGGGCTTAGTAGCATTGCCTTTCCCCCCTCGACTCATTTCCTGGTTCTCCTTCTCCATAAACAACATGAAATCAAGGAGAGGGTTAACTTCTCCTGCTCCAGATTTCCCACCGTGGTCAGAAAGAACAGAGGAGACACTTTGATTCTCTCACTAGGACTCTAGAGTCAGTACTCTCTTGCTCTACCACACACTCCCCACGCACGCACACACACACGCTCGCTTTACATTGAACATATAGAAACATAGGGAAATATGATAGCAGAAAAAGTTAACCCTCTCCTTGATTTCATGCTGTTCATGGAGACTTTATGCTCCTCATTTGCATAAAGTTGGCTGAATTCAACTTTATGCAAATGAGGAGCGAACAACTCGACGCCCTGCTTCTCCAAAGTCCCCCGCAATGCTACCAGAATGCATTGCACGGCTGCTCCCATAGAAATGAATGGGAAGCGTGGAAATGACACTGACAACGGACACACACCGTGTACACAATAGGGATGCACCGGACCCAGATCCGAACTCTACTCCCATCTTTTATCTTTTATTTTATTTTTACTATTTTATTTTTAATTTAATACATACTGTATACTGTGTACATGTACTTATACTTTAGTTATATTGTTTTTATTATATTTAGAGAATGTGTGACATGCACCAACAACACCAAAACAAATTGCTTGCATGTGTTAAAAGCGTACTTGGCAATAAAGCCCTTTCTGATTCTGATTCTGATCCTCAGTGCATTAACACAGTAAACACATTAATGAAGTAAACAACGTCCACAGCCTCTAAGATAGTTAAATGATGCCCTTTGCAACCTGACATCTGAACACTAGAGATGCACCGATAGACCGTCCGGTGACCGGGATTGGTCGGTTTCCACGTGCTCGGCCATGACCGGCGACCAGCAGGTCAGTCTGACATATGCTGATTTCATGCCGGTCAACGCTCCAATTAACTGCCAACATAAGTTCTACCAGTTACAGTTCTCAAGGACGCACGCACACACGGACGCCACAGCACGCTCTCTTCTTCCTTTCTCTCAACTTCTCCGCCGTGTGAGGCTCGTACCCGCTCGCGGTGTGAAGGCGTGTCGGCGCTATTCTCCCACATGTAGGAACCTGGTGAATTAACCTGCAACATGTCAGCTGTTTGGGGTTCTTCAGCGTGTGTCCAGAAGATAACAAGTTTGCAATATGCAACAGCTGCAAGGAAAGAGTAGGGCGTGGAGGGACCACACCAACAACCCAAATCACATTTCTTTAGTTGATATCGGACGTGAAGAGAAGGAAATGGTTCTAACATTGACCTTTAGATGTGTGTGAATGTCCCACACCAGGAGTCATTTATATAGTTGTATTTCATAGTGATCCATCATCTGTTCAACATGTTCTATTAAAGAAAAGATGGAGAATAAATATGTGTGTGAGCTGTAAAGTGGTTAGAAAAAATGAAATCGGAATCGGCCTAGAAAGATGTAATCGGTGCATCTCTACAGAACACGACTAAAACATAATTACAGTGAAGTTTTGTCAATGCAATTGCAACACGGTGCCAGTAGGTTACCGCAAATATTACAAATAAAAGTCTCACAGCTTCCACTGACTCATCAGGACAAAGCCACGTCCCTCTTAGTGCTGCGGATTACTGGAAGCTATGAATATGTTTTGATATTTTGATTGAAAGGCTGATGCATTCTGAAACTGCTGCATGATTCATAGCAGTAATGCTGCAGAAACATCAGAAGGACACTTTCTGAAAACGTTATAGTCAGATCTACACTGTCTCATTAGGAGAAAGCCACATCAGTGCTGCTGATTACTGAGCTGTTACTGTGTTTTGATATTTTGAGATTGAAATCCAGTCCAAACCTTCACAGGATATATATATATATATTTCATTCATTCCAGCGACTGGGGCACCAAAGAAACAACGGAAAATAACTTTATTGTAAAAGAAAGTAATTTTCCATGAGTAAAATCTATCTTAGATTTAATTTGACATAACATTTTGTGTTGTTTTTGTTGCTTTTTAATATTAAATGAAGAACATTTACACCTGTAAACTAATGTTCTCTCATTTAAGATATGTAGGACTATTTACAATTCAACTTAAATGTAACGGTTTGATCTATTAAATAGATATAAATATATATAAATATTTGTAAAATTATGATTAATTTGCAAATGTAGCTATTCTAAAATGTTATCTTTTTATGTGAAAACTAATTCATTTTCATTATTTTTTTTTAAAATGGAAATGTTACGGTTATTCACAGATTCATGTCATCTTTTTCTTTAACCTATAGACATGTACATTTTGTAATTTTTTTTAATGTTTTTTTTTTTTTACAGTTTGTATAGAGTTGGGAAACGGTCCAAGGCCTCCATATAACACCGTTCTCTGGTGTGAGAGTGTGGTTTTAGAAACTTTCCATGGAACTTTGCAGTGCACTGCAAAGGCGCACTTGAGCAAGACCTCGTCTTCTCTGGTGTGATCAAGGAGGTAAGCTTCTCCTCACAACCCGATCCTCCTATGGCGCCATTTTGATGCTACCAAGCCATCACCTCCCGTTAGCATCCCATTGACTCCCATTCATTCTGATGCTACCAAGCCATCACCTCCCGTTAGCATCCCATTGACTCCCATTCATTCTGATGCTACCAAGCCATCACCTCCCGTTAGCATCCCATTGACTGCCATTCATTCTGATGCTACCAAGCCATCACCTCCCGTTAGCATCCCATTGACTGCCATTCATTTTGACGTCACTTTGACAGAGAATAACTTTACATCTGAAGCGTTTAAAGACTCTATTTGTCCGTTGTTTATTTCTAAAGAAACACGACAATGTATAAAAGGCTCCATTACCTTGTAGCTCACGTTATGTCTCCGTAGCAGACGTTTTTATAAAAATAGGCTAACGATTGGGTCATAACCACGAGACTTACTGTCTCATAGTAGAGGAATTACCGTATAGTCCAGGAGAAGCTCTCAGGCAGTTTGGACTTCCATTAGCTGTTTAAGTGTAATTACTAATGTTAACTATCATGTTAGTGATCAGTAATTAGCCTGTGCCTATGTTATCTCCTTACATATACCTACGCTCTCCGTCTCTGCTAGATTGGGAATGATTGAGATTTCTCTTGGCACAGCTACCAGAAGACTTCCAACTTTCAGACAGGTTGCTCACGTCACATCTACGTCTTCAAGCTCAGTTGGAGGCTGCTCAGTAACGCTCAGCCATCACCGGAAAAGAGCTTCTAATGGCCTTCACTGGTCTCCGTCCAGAGACACGGGACCTGCTGGTCCATTATATATACAGTCTATGGGTGTGAGAGTGTGGTTTTAGAAACTCCTCCCCACGTCTCATGCACTGGCATCTCTCCAGCTACCAGTCTATACTTGGGATTTGAAACGACGCTTCATTATGACCCGCGATCAATTGCAGATGAAGTGATCTTTTGCATGCGTCGTGGCTACTATGTGTGCTTACTGGGGACCCTCCAGTTACCAACCCAACTCTCTACGGACTGAGATACCGCCACCCCCAATGTCGATGTGATGTGCAGAACCGTCAGCGAGCTATAGGCCTATCCGATATATCCCAGCTGAAGTGTTGAACTGTGGAGAAACATTAAAAAGATGTGGTGAGCCTCAGCAGATGTCCACTTGTGTGCACTTCCCCTGCGCGTTTCATCAGACTAGATATGACTTCTACAGATTAATCATACAGCGGAGGTTATTCATGACGTAGATAGTGGCTTTGTTTTGGTGGCTAGAGGTCAGATAAAGGGAAAGCCTGAAACTGAAAGTGACTGTATTACTTAAAAAAAAAACAATAACTTTATGATATGAAAGCATGATATATGCAACGTCATGAAGACATGCAGGTGCATGACATAAAGTTATTGTTACTGACGCAGCCCAACCCTTGGAGCAGGACACCAGTACAGGAAGGGAATCATGTTAACATATGAAGTTATATTGGGGGTATGGTTACAGACAGACTTCCACAAGAAGCTGCTGTTGTTCTATGAGGAGTTTCTGTTACATAGAATATGAGTAACACATTATTAACAACTGCATTTAGCCGACCTATACTCAAACTTAAAATCATTCCCAAAGATATAAGTTGTCCTCCTGAAAGCTTTGCATATACTGAGATTCTGGCCATGTGGAAGATTAACTTAAAGAAAATAGCCAATATATCAATTTACATGGATCTTCTGCGTTTTTTTAAACATCGCCTGTTAATATCTCTCATTTATTTATTTTTAAACCGTGTTTTTATTCAAGAAAGATAAGACAATACAGATCCATTCATTTAGGTACAGTGTCTTGATTTTCTTATTTGAAAATCCATCCCACACCACCCACATACTGTCATTACCAAGAAAACTAAAAAATAAATAATAGAGGAGGATGTGGGTTGAGAGAGGAAGTGCCACGTGTTCTCTCACGTCACGTGACGTCAGGCAGACAGCGCTGTGCAGACAGAGACTTCAGATACAGTATTAGGGGACCACTAAGGTCTATATAAAGAGACTTCAGATACAGTATTACGGGACCACTAAGGTCTATATAAAAGAGACTTCAGATACAGTATTAGGGACCACTAAGGTCTATATAAAGAGACTTCAGATACAGTATTAGGGGACCACTAAGGTCTATATAAAAGATACTTCAGATACAGTATTAGAGGACCACTAAGGTCTATATAAAGAGACTTCAGATACAGTATTAGAGGACCACTAAGGTCTATATAAAGAGACTTCAGATACAGTATTAGGGGACCACTAAGGTCTATATAAAAGATACTTCAGATACAGTATTAGAGGACCACTAAGGTCTATATAAAGAGACTTCAGATACAGTATTAGGGGACCACTAAGGTCTATATAAAGAGACTTCAGATACAGTATTAGGGGACCACTAAGGCCTATATAAAGAGACTTCAGATACAGTATTAGGGGACCACTAAGGTCTATATAAAGAGACTTCAGATACAGTATTAGAGGACCACTAAGGTCTATATAAAGAGACTTCAGATACAGTATTAGGGGACCACTAAGGTCTATATAAAAGAGACTTCAGATACAGTATTAGGGGACCACTAAGGCCGATATAAAAGATACTTCAGATACAGTATTAGAGGACCACTAAGGTCTATATAAAGAGACTTCAGATACAGTATTAGGGGACCACTAAGGTCTATATAAAAGAGACTTCAGATACAGTATTAGGGGACCACTAAGGTCTATATAAAAGATACTTCAGATACAGTATTAGGGGACCACTAAGGCCTATATAAAAGAGACTTCAGATACAGTATTAGGGGACCACTAAGGCCTATATAAAAGAGACTTCAGATACAGTATTAGGGGACCACTAAGGCCTATATAAAAGAGACTTCAGATACAGTATTAGGGGACCACTAAGGCCTATATAAAAGAGACTTCAGATACAGTATTAGGGACCACTAAGGTCTATATAAAAGAGACTTCAGATACAGTATTAGGGGACCACTAAGGTCTATATAAAGAGACTTCAGATACAGTATTAGGGGACCACTAAGGCCTATATAAAAGAGACTTCAGATACAGTATTAGGGGACCACTAAGGCCTATATAAAAGACTTCAGATACAGTATTAGGGGACCACTAAGGTCTATATAAAAGAGACTTCAGATACAGTATTAGGGGACCACTAAGGTCTATATAAAAGCATTCAAAAAGCACCATGTCATGGGACCTTTAAATACTTTTTATGACTCTGTGGTTGCATCCGCTATCTTTTGTGCAGTAGCCTGCTGGGTAGTGCACGGAAAGGGACAGGAAAAGACTAAACAGACTGGTGAAGAGGGCTAGCTTTGTTGTGGTCTGCCCTCTGGACACCATAGAGGAGGTGGGGAAGAGGAGGATGTTAGCCAGGCTGGGATCAATCATGGGCAACACCTCTCACCCCCCCCCCCCCCCCCCCCCCTACATGAGACTGGGAGTTCCCTAAGCAGCTCCTTCAGCAGCAGACTGCTGCACCCTCAGTGCCACCGCAGGTCCCTCATTCCAGCAGCAGTCAGACTCTTTAATGCAACATCATGATGTAGTGCTGCTAGCTGTTTCTGCAATATGAGCCATCACTGGACTGATATTCTGCACTATGCATATTTATTTATTTATCTATCACTCTTTGTTATCTCCAACTGTGCAATATGTCATATCTATTCATCAGCACCTTACTCATCTGTATATCTGTGTTTATATACTGTCTGTTTATATAAGGGTGTTCAATGTGTAAACATGTATGTACATTTTTCTTTTTTCTTTTGAGCTGCTGTAACACAGGAATTTCCCCAGTGTGGGATTAATAAAGTCTATCTTATCTTAGCTGAATTTAGGGTCTAACATTAAATACTCGCACTATTAATATGCGCAAATTTACGTTTAAGTGCCAAAAATAAAACATCAAGTAATAGAAATATTTAAACGTAGCTGTTATTTAAAGTTAAGTTCCTGACCACTCAATACAATGGCTAAGTTAATGTTAAATAGCAAACTATGGCATTAGCATTCAAGTTGTTCATTTAATAACATTACATCCATGATTTAACTCACCAAACATAACGCATCAAATATTGACGTAATTGTAAAAGTTGTGTCATAAAGCGTAATCTTCTATGAAGTCATCTCTCTGCAGTGCTGCTCCATGAACTCTAAACAGTTCTCAACCAATCTCGCGGGATTACCTTTTCACTCGGTCTACAATGGCAGGATCAGACCAGTACTATATTTTAATGTGATATATTTATACAAAATTATGAGAATATGACACAACAAATATTCTCTATAACTATACTTAACTATACTATATTATATACAAAGTATTAGCATCAAAATATACTAAGTTCCAAAGTCCAAAGTACTCATTATGCAGCATAAGATATTATTGTTTTATATTTATTGGTGTTAATCACTGACTTTATATACTGCTGGGTGGGTTAATCTATAATAATAATAATAATAATAATAATAATAATAATAATAATAATAATAATAATACTTCATCATTGATTATATTTTGTTTTAATAATCAGTAAAGTAACTAAAGTTATAATGTAAATGTAGTGCAGTTAAAAGTACAATATTTCCCTCTGAGATGTAGTGAAGTACAAGTATAAAGTAGCAGAAAGTACCTCAAAATTGTACTAAAATGTATTAAGTTACTTTCCACCATTGCTCTCATCTCCTCTTCTGTCTGATTGGTGCGTGGAAATTGTGGCTGTTTGCCCCTTCATCTTCCTCGTCTTCATTGCAGCTTTGATGTTTTTCTGCAAACTCAGGAAATGTGGAAGAACCCCAAACGACCTGAAAGGGTAATAACGAAAGTATATTTCTCTTTCAGGGGGTGATTTTTTTGGTAGAAAACAGACTAGTGAGTACAACATGTCGTCCTCTGAACATTATGGCTTCCCTCTTTTCGTCTTTATGACCACATGAATGTGAATGAATTGAGAGTGCAGCGTAGATGTTAACCTCTACGCAAGATACATTAACAAATTAAAAGAAAATAAAGAAACAAACACGTATAATATGACTGAAACAATAAGAGAAAAGAGGATGAATGTTTTAGTGCAGGATGTGCAAAACGCAGTGTGTATAGCTTCTAATTAATGTAAATGGACTGCAGCTTTATAGTCTTAAAAATGCTGCACACACTATGCGTGCACCATTCACACACACATTGGTACGCTGGTGGCCGAGGCTGCCGTGCAAGGGGCCGTCTGCTTATCAGATAAACTCAAACACGGATGGCGTAGCAATTCATAAACCATTCAGGGTTCAGTGTCTTGCACAAGGACACTTCGACATGTAGACTGAAGGGTAAGGGATCGAACCGCCCACCATCTCATTGGTAGATGACTGCTCTGTCACCTTTAGGGGACTAAAATCAAATGGGGAACGCATATTGATGATACAGCTGATAACCTGGTGGAGTTGGTGTCTTTGTGTGATCACTGAACAAACAATGGATGGAAATAAGATTGCTATAGTTACCCTTGGTTACAATAAAGGTCTTAGCTAAATGTTGGGCAGACAATGTGTGCCGATACAATACTCCCACAGAGTTTCATAAGCTGAGCTGAGCAATAGAGACGACATTACATGCTCTTTAAATTCCACTACAAGTAAATCTGGAGCACAGTATTTTAGTGATCATATATATATATATATATATTGTATTCCCCTTTGTACACGTTATGGTTATATGTTATGGACTATTTCATTGTGTTTCTGTTTCATTTGAATTCCTAGAAAGAGATTGTGGCTTGGCCTCAGCTTGCAGTTTCACATAGTTATAATATTGATTTCATTTATTTGTCTGCGATTCTAAGAAGTTGCCTACAAACCACACACAAATTTCTAGAAAATGTGACATAGTATTGACTTAGACGAAGTTATACACTATTGCTTGTAATCCAGCAATTGTTTTACACTGCAGTATAGCTTTACTTAAGTAAAGGATATGAGTAAGTAAAGGATCTCAGTAAGTAAAGGATCTGAATATTTTGCCATTGATAAATAGACTATTGTTTCAGTTTGTTTTTATCTAGGCTACTTTGAACCCAAGGCACCAGGAAACAAACACAGGTGCCAGCTTTACAAACAACACGTTCAAGAGCCTACACTGTTACAAGGAAAAAGAGAAGTGCGTATGAAGATGAGTCATATCTGCATTGCTGACATTGCTGATTTACATACTCTGCTTGCTTTGTAAACGTTAGTTTAATACATTGTTATGTCATATTCTGCTTTTTGGCTTTTCCCCCCTTTCCTTTCTTGTGTTGTATATCTTTTTTGTGCATGTTATAGGATTACAAAGTGAAAAAGCCCAAAGTCCCCCCCAAAGGGACTTACCATCTCCAACAGAAAACACTGTTCACCAACTGCTCCAAACAGCTCTATTGTAGTCCAGCCTTTACTTCAGAGACAAACGTGGTCACTTTGGAACACACGTTATAATGCTCGCCTAGCTGCTAGCATGGCACGCCCTCATACTCTGCTTCTGACTGGCTAGTAGTCCTTACCTAGGTACTGTCAGGGCCCTCATACTCTGCTTCTGACTGGCTAGTAGTCCTTACCTAGGTACTGTCAGGGCCCTCATACTCTGCTTCTGACTGGCTAGTAGTCCTTACCTAGGTACTGTCAGGGCACGCCCTCATACTCTGCTTCTGACTGGCTAGTAGTCCTTACCTAGGTACTGTCAGGGCACGCCCTCATACTCTGCTTCTGACTGGCTAGTAGTCCTTACCTAGGTACTGTCAGGGCACGCCCTCATACTCTGCTTCTGACTGGCTAGTAGTCCTTACCTAGCTACTGTCAGGGCACGCCCTCATACTCTGCTTCTGACTGGCTAGTAGTCCTTACCTAGGTACTGTCAGGGCCCTCATACTCTGCTCCTGACTGGCTAGTAGTCCTTAACTAGGTACTGAGCATGTGTGACTGCCAACAAAGATGTTACAGCAGTGAGAGGTCTCAATCTGGAGCAAATGTGGCCCTATAACGTTACGTCTCCTCGCTGCACCTGCTGCGGATTATTGAAACCGAACTTCGGCCTGAAGTCAGAGAAACAGAATGTTTAAATAAGGTAGTGTCTCCAAACTTATCTCAATTATAACTTGTCTCATTGTAGTTGTACTACAGCACTTACTTTTAAAAAATAAGTTAAATGAATAGATATTATAGTGTCGGTGTTGTAGTTTGTAGAGGGTCCCTGAACACGTCCGGTCTGACTGACTGCCGTCTCACCTCCGGCTGCCGTCTCACCTCCGGCTGCTCAGAGAGACCAATCATGTTATTCCTCCAGGTCGGAGGACGGCTCGTGTTGATGAAAATGAGTTTGTAGCTCGTTGTTAGCCTCACTACGGTAGGAAAGATATTCCATCTTGTTTCACTATAATGTGACATATGACAAGAATATGACATGTAGTACGTAGCACCCTGCCTTTGGCAACTACTACAGCAATCAGAATGAGGAAATGTACTTTTGTTGATTTTTGGTGAATATTTTAAGCTTTTAATTCCATCTTGTTTCACTATAATGTGACATATGACAACAATATGACATGTAGTAAGTAGCAGACCATCAATGGCTACTACTACATTAATCAGAATTACAAAAGGTCTTTGTATTGATTTTTGGGGATTTCTTTCCTGAAAGAATCCCATAAGTCTATGTCACCAGCCTGAACACTGTAATTTGTAGTCGGTCCCTAACTCAGCCAACAGCTGAACGTAGATAAACGTGCTGTTTTCGCTCGTGAATCGGTAGCAACGAGAAATACCATTGTCATTTTTTTTTATACAGTGTCCTAAACTGTCCTCAACATACTACACTCGTAATGTAGTGGAGTTTCATTGAAGAAACTGAATCGGGGGTAAGTCAAAAACGAATATCCGGCGAATATCAAACCCGCTGCTAACTTATACCCGCTGAGTGCCCTCTTGGTTCTGGAAGCCCGTGTCTTTATTTTAGAGCCAAACAGTGAGTCTAGACAATATAAGAAACGCTATAATAATAAGACGCCCACGCTCATTAAACGATGCTCCAAAATGACCCGCGAACAACTGAGGAACTTGTAATACATCTAACATACATAGTTAATACGTTGCTGCGATGTATATTTCCATCATAATAAGATGTCCAGACGCTCATTAAACGATGCTTCAGAATGACCGATCAATTGCAGATGAAGCGATCTTCAGCAGGGGTTGTAGCCGATTCCGTGGTCTGTCCCGGGACTACTGGTCCCTGCCAGAGACCATGGTCCCGGGACAGACCACGGAATCGGCTACAACCCCCTCTCGCGATCTTTTGCATACGTCGTGGCGACGTATGTGTGCTTACTGGGCTGTCCTGTAATGAATAAAAACGTGGTTTGATGTACGTAAACAATGATCAATGATTACCAAATTTCTCTCTCATATTGCTCCTCATAACCACTGAAAACTGTCAAAAAATCGATCCCAAAGTCCAGTTATTATGGACGTTATCTGACATTAAGCGTTTCTGCTTCACGTTTTCAGCAGGGCAGCTGTGGGTTGACTCCCCACGGTTCTCATGGGCTTTATAAGTCATAACATAAAAGCTTAACGTGGGTTAATGTACCGGTACCTAAACAACGATCAGTCATCGGCACATTTCTGGTTTGATATTTTGACAGTTGTCAGTGGTTATGAGGAGCAATATGAGAGAGAAATGTGGTAATCATTGATCATTGTTTAGGTACAAGCTTCTTCCTCGCCATAGGCGCCAATGAAGAAGACAACGCTAATGTGAGATAACTTCTATAATCGTTGGATTTCGGTTTAGTTCTTTTTACAGACTTAAGTGTTCATTACAAGATACGGCCATGAGGAATCTGGTGATGATTGGTCGTTGTTTAGGTACATTAATCCACGTTAAGCTTGTTTTCACGTTAAGCAGAATGTCCCGACAGGCAACCAGCAGCAGAGAGGCTGTGTGTGTGTGTGTGTGTGTGTGTGTGTGTGTGTGTGTGGGGATAGAGATTGTTATGGACTTTTTTTTTTTTTTTTTAACTAAAGTGAGCTCGAGGTGTTCAAAAAAGTGGTGGGTACAAAATGACTCACGACGAAATCTGGTCGGTACACGTCCCCACCATCCCCACCGTCCCCGCCGTCCCCGCCGTCCCCACTGTCCCCACCGTCCTTACCTTCCCCCCTTCCCCACTTTCCCCACTGTCCCCACCGGAATCGACGCCTATGATTTTTTCTACCCCGCCCTCTTGAAATATTTCGACATATCGTGACGTTACCCGGGCTATAAATGCCTCCATCCCTGGATTTTCAGTTAGTCTAAAGTTGCCCTCTTACTACCAACACTGCAGGAAAGCTGAACATCCAGGTGAGTCAAATGTATTCTTACATTATAGGCTTCATTTATGTATCCTATCTGACGCTTTTGTCCACAGCGACTTACATTTAACGTTGTGCATGAAACACATTGCAATAATAATAATAATAATAATAATAATAATAATAATAATAATAATAGTAATGCAGATATTATAGCCTGCATCAACTTCTGCAACGCTTTGCAAAGTTCTCCGTTTAGAAACAGGTTTTTATTTTAGTTTACTGGCCAATAAGGTGTAGTCTGAGCAGATGATCTTTCAGTCTGAGAATGTGAGTTTCTGCAGGATCTCATAGCAGACAGTTGTGATGTGGTTGAGCGGTGGCGGAGCCATTCACAGTACACGATTAGCGCTGATTGCGGTGGTGCCTTCAGGGTACCACACCACTCTCTCAACGCTGAAACGCTTTAGCTGTGATTGCACACCAAGTTTTTGTTATTTCTTGCGACAGAAAGACAGTCTCAGATAAACAGTCGAGGATGTGCATCGTTGAACACATTGTATAACCTTGTGTTTGTAATGTTTGTAATTAGACTTGAATTAACGCGTGATTTCCTGGGTCGTTTTGTCGTCGAGAGATGCTGTGATGGGAACATGTCTAGACACAAACCTGAGGGACTTAGGCTGCTGAACATCATGCATTTCCCATTTTCATACACCGCTTCTTAAGGCCAAGTTTCTAGTTATTAATTGTCATTACATATGCCCAACAATTACACAAAAGCACTAGTTGGCCTCTTAGTTCTCACACTTTCTCCAAAAGTACCCGTAAGACTTTGTGTGAGTAATCGTGTGCTTTTTTCTCAACGCTAACCGCAAGCACACACCACACATACAGTCGGGGTGCCGAGTCCTCTGCTGTGTGTGTGTGTATGTGTGTGTGTCTGTGTGTGTGTTCTCGTTTAACTGTATTCGTGGGGTCCAAAAACCGGGAGTCCAGTATACTTGTGAGGTCCGACCAGCTTTGTGGGGCCAAAATGCTGGAGCCCACAAGGTTAAAGGTCTGTTTGAGGGTTAAGACTTGGTTTTAGGATTAGGGTTAGAATTAGGTTATGGTTAGGGTGAGGGTAAGGGTTAAGGTTAGGCATCTAGTGGTGATGGTTAAGGTTAGGGTAAGGGGCTAGGGAATGCATTATGTCAATGACGGGTCCCCACAAAGATAGTGTGGTATCTGAACAGTTCATAACTTTATATACATTTGTACTTAAGATTTTTGTAAGGGATTCCTTTGACCCTTACCCTACTTTTACTGAAACATCTGGAAACGGTTAACATGATCAGAAGATCAAGAAAAGTGTCGGCGGATTCCTCTTCATACAGCATCACAGCATTACTATTAAAAGTCACCACAATAGTGAGACGCACTAGAGTGTGTGTGTGTGTGTGTGTGTGTGTGTGTGTGTGTGTGTGTGTGTGTGTGTGTGTGTGTGTGTGTGTACGTACGTGTGTGTTCTATCAGTGTTGCAACTTCCTGGTTGGTTATAGCTGGGAATTTCCAGATTTTAAGAGTAAGCATACCATAACCCATGCTGAGTGTTGCATCCTAAAAGGTGCTAATACCACAACATTATAGATAACCAAACAAAACACCATCGGTATGCTGACACAACGTACGTGACACAGCACCGGCATACCATAGTAAGGAATATGTCACTAAGTGATTAATGACCGTGGAGCATGACTCACATACTGGTTATGATCACAGTTAAACTGCAGCAGCATACCAAAAAGCCAACAGTGTCAAACCACTAACACAAGCCTCCAGAACAGAAGTCGCACACCATCCGACACCTTTTGACCTCTGCGTGTGTACTGTGTAAAAGACATTTTAAGATGCAGTGTGTTGATTTGTTCGTGTCATTCTGTCGCCGTGTGATTCAGACAGATATGTTGAAATAAAAGCTCACTTTTGATGACCTTTCTCCTTCTCCTGTCCCCTCTTTCTTTCAGGATGGACTGCTTCAGATCGGATGCTCCAGCTGCACGGAGAGCCTCCCAGCTCTATGATGAAAACAATGATAATGGAGCTCTGTGGACCAGGACCAGTCAGGACGCCCCCCTCCTCCTCTGTTCCTCCTCCCATCCTCCTGACTCCAGCTGCCTGGTCTGTACCAACCAGACGGTCTTTGTGGTGTGCCGTAACCTTACCAAAGGGGTCAAAGTGATGATGGAGGCTGGGAAAGACCAGGTCATACTCTCAAAGAGTGGTAAGAATCTCACAGATATCTCCACCCTGATACAGTCTGACTCCACTGAGGCTACATCTACATCCATGGACGTCAGTTTGGTTTGAAATGTGCCGGGGACAGAGACACATTCAGATGTACATTTCCAGAAGTGCTGGGTACAATGACGCATTTTTTTTCTTCTCTTTTTCGCGCAGGTCATGTTTTGAAAGACGCTGTCCTGTAGCTTACTAATGACTAAAAACCTGGTTTAATGTACGTAAACAATGATCAATAATTACCAAATTTCTCTCTCATATTGCTCCTCATAACCACTGAAAACTGTCAAAAAATCGAACCCAAAGTCCAGTTATTATGGACGTTATCTGACATTAAGCGTTTCTGCTTCATGTTTTCAGCAGGGCAGCTGTGGGTTGACTCCCCACGGTTCTCATGGGCTTTATAAGTCATAACATAAAAAGCTTAACGTGGGTTAATGTACCGGTACCTAAACAACGATCAGTCATCGCCACATTTCTGGTTTGATATTTTGACAGTTTTCAGTGGTTATGAGGAGCAATATGAGAGAGAAATGTGGTAATCATTGATCATTGTTTAGGTGCAAGCTTCTTCCTCGCCATAGGCGCCAATGAAGAAGACAACGCTAATGTGAGATAACTTCTATAATCGTTGGATTTCGGGTTTAGTTCTTTTGACAGACTTAAGTGTTCATTACAAGATACGGCCATGAGGAATTTGGTGATGATTGATCGTTGTTTAGGTACATTAATCCACGTTAAGTTTTTTTTTTTTTAGGGCTGTAGCTATCGATTCTTTTTGTAATCGATTGATCTAGCACTTAATCGATCGATTAATCTGATATTTTTTTTAATTTTAATTTTTTTTTTTTTTTACGTTTTTAAACAACCAAAACTAGACCTATATGTAAATATTAGTTATACTTAACCTATTTTCATTTATATATTTGATTATAATGTCACACAGCTCTGTTACACTTATTCTATTAGATCGCTGATCAGCTGTTTCTCCAGAGAGAGAGACACACACACACACACACACACACACACACACACACACACACACACACACACACACACACACACACACACACACACACAGAGAGAGGTGCAACAATCAGCTGTTTTTCTGAAGGATAGTCAGCTCAGATCGTGGTCACCACTACGTATTTTCTTGTCTCTGATTTTGGTAGTTGTTGTGTGTGATGTGATGTCATCGTCCATACGACTCTGTGATTGGCTGTTGTCGGTCCTCTTCGTGGAACGGATGATGAAGTTAGACTCCATGTTTCCTGTTGAGATGCTAAAGCTCTGACGTCGTGCTATTATTGTGCTAAGCTAGTTTGATGTTGCAGTAGACCCACTGTCCAGAGTTCTCGTTGTAATTGCGTCTGAACTGACTCCAACCTTTGGACCCTTCCTGTGGTCTCCTCCAGCCGGTCTCTCCTCTCAGCCAATCACTAGTTACCTCTGGCATGTGTCTGAACTGACTCCAACCTTTGGACCCTTCCTGTGGTCTCCTCCAGCCGGTCTCTCCTCTCAGCCAATCACTAGTTACCTCTGGCATGTGTCTGAACTGACTCCAACCTTTGGACCCTTCCTGTGGTCTCCTCCAGCCGGTCTCTTCTCTCAGCCCTCACTAGTTACCTCTGGCATGTGTCGCCAGCAGCAGACGGAGCCGTCTGGTGAGCGACAGTAGCGGAAATGCCGTCCGTCAGCGCTACAACGTTAGTAACACTGATGTAACCGAGCTTCGAGGCAAGCCATTTTGCCTCGAGGATTTTTTGTTATTCGAGGAATCGTTTCAGCCCTACTTTTTTTTCACATTAAGCAGAATTTCCCGACAGGCAGCCAGCACAGCAGCAGAGAGCGTGTGTGTGCGTGTGTGTGTGTGTGTGTGTGTGTGTGTGTGTGTGTGTGTGTGTGTGTGTGTGTGTGTGTGTGTGTGTGTGTGTGTGTGTGTGTGTGTGTGTGTGTGTCTTTTTTTGTTTTTCAAAATAGTTGTGGGTACAAAATGACTAATGACGAAATCCCCCGCCGTCCCCACCGAAATCGACTCCTATGTTTACATCTACGCCCCTTAAACAAACACATTTGGAAACACTGCTGCCCCCGTTTTGGTTTGGAGACTCCGGGGATTGTAACAAAAATATTCGATATATACAGTCCCGATGAAGACTAACCATGAGCTCTGTTTTCTTACAGAATGCCCTGACCCTCCCTCTGATGGTGAGTGTCCTTTACTGCTTTACTCTTTCTATCTCATACTACCAACCTCTGGCTCCAGATGTGTTCAACTCTGTAGATGCACGACTAAAACTGTTCACGCACACAGTCAGAGTTATGCAGAAGTGTTCTTCTGTCAGGTTTATAAAGAGGCATTGTAGAAGTGGGCGCACATGCACGAGCCTCATTTCCACTCCCACAGGTAGCTGTGAACGCATGTAGAGACTATTGCTGCCGGGCTTTGAAGCCAATTTTACAAATTGGGCCAAACAGTGGAATTACATCTTCAGTGTCCGTCATGTGATGCCCTCTGAACTAAAAAGACTGAGCGCCCTATCTTGCACCCGGCGCAGCGCAAATCCCAACGTTAAGTGTCTTTTCTAGTTTAAGACTGACGCAGTTTTCAGTTTCCCGTCCAGCGCCCACGTCGTTTAAGTAGCAAATGCACCTGCACCCATCTTTGCGGCCATGGGCGTAGAGCCCTGCATGGGGCCAAAAACTCCAGCCCTAACCCGGCCCTGGCCCGTGGTGTTCAAGCCCTACCCGACCCCAGCCCGACAACGCCTGCAATTCTTTCAGCCCGAGCCCAACCCGACCCGAGACCAACATCAATCAGTTGTTAAGCTCTCTCTGACGCACTCTCTCTAGATGCGCTCTCTCTCTCTGACGCGCGCTGTCTCTGCTACAGCACCTTTAAGAGTCAAACCATTTCCAGATCTGTCCTCCTCGTGTCTCACTGCTGCTGTCTGTGTCTGACAGATGATCCACAATCACAGCTGCCCTTTATCATCTCCTTCATCCTCATCATCCTCCTCCTCATCATCCTCATCGGGGGGGGGTTTCTGTTGGAAACGCTGGAAGAGAAGGTAGGTGTAGTTGTAGCGTAGTTGTAGATATTTTTTACAGTGTGTTCAGGGGACAGGCAGCTAGCAGATAGTGAGGAGATATTTTTTACAGTGTGTTCAGGGGACAGGCAGCTAGCAGATAGTGAGGAGATATTTTTTACAGTGTGTTCAGGGGACAGGCAGCTAGCAGATAGTGAGGAGATATTTTTTACAGTGTGTTCAGGGGACAGGCAGCTAGCAGATAGTGAGATATTTTTTACAGTGTGTTCAGGGGACAGGCAGCTAGCAGATAGTGAGGAGATATTTTTTACAGTGTGTTCAGGGGACAGGCAGCTAGCAGATAGTGAGATATTTTTTACAGTGTGTTCAGGGGACAGGCAGCTAGCGGATAGTGAGGAGATATTTTTTACAGTGTGTTCAGGGGACAGGCAGCTAGCGCATATTTTTTACAGTGTGTTCAGGGGACAGGCAGCTAGCAGATAGTGAGGAGATATTTTTTACAGTGTGTTCAGGGGGACAGGCAGCTAGCAGATAGTGAGGAGATATTTTTTACAGTGTGTTCAGGGGGACAGGCAGCTAGCAGATAGTGAGGAGATATTTTTTACAGTGTGTTCAGGGGGACAGGCAGCTAGCAGATAGTGAGGAGATATTTTTTACAGTGTGTTCAGGGGGACAGGCAGCTAGCAGATAGTGAGGAGATGTTTGCTGTATGTGACAAAAAAATGTTGTAGCCTAAAAAACGTGTGACATCGCTTAGAGCACCTTTAATATAAACGTTGTTGTTGTGTTTCTTTGCTTGTCTTGAAACTCTCCTGTGTTCACAGAAATAAAACCCAGACTCACACAGAAGAATAATCATCCACCATGACTGATGGGACACCATGAAGCAAACTGAGAGACATCTTTTCTACTTTTAACTTGAATTTTTAACAATTACTATCTCAATCGTATGTACTGTAATAAAAGTGGATGAAAAGATCTATGAACTGTGAGGGTGATATTTCAATCTATATTCTCTTTTCTTTGACAAACATCTTTAAACTTTTCCTTCTGTTACACCATCTACACGGCAGAGTCCCATGATGACGTTGGATATGTCTTTTTATCCATAAATCAGAAAATACTGTCAACAGCCTACAAAAAAGTCCATTTTCTCCATGTTGTTATGTATAAGATGTTGTATGAATCAGGGTGTGAATGAGATCTGAACAAAGCCCTGTGTAAAATCCTTCAGACTATAGATAGGAGTGAACGTGTAAAGTTTGGGTTATGTGAGTGCTGCTGAAGAGGAGATTTCAGGACACCAAGGGGGGTTTGGGGGGGAGCCAATTATCTTGTTGGCCTGTTTTATTATTCGTGCATGTTTGGTTTTGTGTTGGATGGAGTGGGGGGGGGGGCATTGTACCAGACTGAGATGTTGAAAGTGTGTATGGATTCGTTGAGTGATCGGTAACCCACAGTTAAAGTCCCTGCTGACCCTAAAAGCTCTAAGTTTCCTCAACAGGTGTAGGCGCTGCTTAAGAAAAACAGTATATATATATATATATATATATATATATATATATATATATATATATATATATATATATATATATATATATATATATGTATATGTATGTGTGTGTATATATATATATACACACGTGCGTATATATATATACACACGTGCGTATATATATATACACACGTGCGTATATATATACACACGTGCGTATATATATATATATATAACATAACAATTTTCTATGAGAATTTTCTATTTTGCTTTCAGGGTGTCTGTAAGTGGACTAATTTGGCTGCTAAATTAAACAAGAAACTGCATTTCCTGCAGAGAATGGGTGTGAATGCATCTTATATCACTGCGGTTAATTAGGTCCCAAAAAATAAAATCCCCCAAAGTGTGACCTGAGAACGTGTGAATCTTAATCTGAGTCATTACAAAGCGAGTAACTTCTGCTGACTCGTTCTTTAGTTGTGGAATGCAAGAAAGTATTTCTACTGTGAACGTTGTACTTTAAACGTGTATATTACCAATGCAGTAGCCTTAGTAATATACACACATATAGTGCATCTTATTTTGTATGTTTCAATGTATATGCAATACAACCCCGTCTTTAATATGAGCTGCACTTTGATTGTTGTTCTTGCTGTGAAAGAATGAATACAAAATCTATCAGAAGTGAGTTTTTTCATGGACTGAATGTCCTGTTATTGTATATATTCAGAGCTACAGCTGCTGAATGTGTGACATGATAACTTCTGTCCGGTTTGTGCGCCTTGTAACATAATTTGTGGTTACATTTACTGAAAAGCCCTTTGTTCATATGGTAACATTCACAAGGAAAACATGACTCAGGGGTTGTGGTTTTAACAGTGTAGCAGAGCGAGTAGTGAGATGTGACATTCAGGGCTGCAACTAACAGTTATTTTCTGGATTAATTAATAAGTTTGTCAGAAAAATGTGGATCAGTGTTTCCTAAAAGCCCAAGATAACGTCCTCAAATGTTCCATTTTGTCCTCCACTCAAAGATATTGACTTTACGTGCAGACGTGTTACCGTTATCACACACTCCCAAGAAAGTGAAAGCAGAAGCAGCTCTGGCTGTCTGGGAGATATCAGTCAAATCATCAGTTATAAAGTTCATAATGGTTTATCCAAATAGTTATCAAAACTAGAGTCTATGCATACACACGCTGGTTTGACTTATTGGATGGTTATTGGATTTCCAATACAAGATAATCTTGTGCTTTTGAATGCCCATTGTAGGCCTGAACTTGAGGTACTTGTTCTTAAGTATTTCCATTTCTGGATACTTTCTACTTGTACTCATCTTTGAAGTGAAATATTATAATATTTTACTTTTTACTACTCAACATGAATACAGCTTTAGTTACTTCACAGATTCAGATGAGACGACATACAATCAACTCAATAAGATATTGGTTCCCAGGGGGAATTTGACAAGCTACCTAGTAGAATATAAAGTTATTTAAATGAGCTCCACCTTTATCAGCTGCAACATTAAAGTGTTAAACAAATAGTACTTACTTCCATAACTGTTATTTGGAGGATATTTGTTGTAAACACACAAATAGCAACCCTTTGTATTAAATGCATTAATGTCTGCAACATGTTTATGGGTGCATCTGTAACATATAGTTGAATGGATTCAGGTTAAATTCTATTATATGTCTATAAATTGGAACAACTTCGCCATCTACTGTTCAAATGTGTACCTGCTTTGAGTAGTTGTAGCGCAGCATTATGGGAAATTCCTCACAGCAACGGAGAATTTCCAACGAGGTAACATGTCTGAATGCTTCAGTTCAGTTCATTGTCATATGCATATTAGTACAGACTACCACAGCAATGAAATACAATGTGCATTGGCACTCTCTCAGCACAAGTCAATAAGTAACAATTATAAATAACATTTAAAAACATCCAAGCACAGTAAACATAGTGACTAAGCTCATACATCAGCCCTCCTTCCTGTTCTGGAGCAGTTCAAGTGGAACCCCAATGATTTTAGATGGTTTTGACCACCTTTGTCAAAAGATAGTTCTATCTAGAGAGCGTCTATAGCAGCATTAGGTAGCTACTTGAAAAGCATGCAAGGTCAGATATAAAAATTGTCATAACTCGTAAGTTAATTTGGCAATGGCTGTATTTAGTTACCAGCTTTTTTTAATTCAGGTTTTACCACTTGAAAAATATTTTCTGTAAGCCAACTAGCACTACCTACATGTCCCATCTCTCCAGACAGAGCATGCTGGCTCATGTCCTTTAAGATCATCATTTAAAGTTTTCTTCCATTGTAAATGCAGGCGGAGACTGAGTTAACTGGCTGTTACCAACCTGATTGGCTCCGAGTGATCAATTGATCTAATTATCCACGTTATTAATATTTTGACGTATACACCCAATCTAAAAGCATTAGTGTGCATTTAAAAAAAAAAAAAAATTAATAATTAAGATTGTTTGGATGCATAAGAGAAACATGGGAATCGCTGCCCTTTATCAGAAATGTGTTTGGCTCTTAAAAGAGCCTTTTGGGGGTCTGGTGTCCAGCAGTCAGAGAGCCTCAGTTGATTACTTCTTGGCGGGCTTCTCGGTCTTCTTGGGCAGCAGGACGGCCTGGATGTTGGGCAGCACGCCGCCCTGAGCGATGGTCACTCCGCCCAGCAGCTTGTTGAGCTCCTCGTCGTTGCGGACGGCCAGCTGCAGATGGCGGGGGATGATCCTGGTCTTCTTGTTGTCGCGGGCAGCGTTTCCAGCCAGCTCCAGGATCTCAGCGGTCAGGTACTCCAGCACCGCCGCCAGGTACACGGGGGCTCCGGCACCGACACGCTGAGCGTAGTTTCCTTTGCGGAGCAGCCTGTGAACACGGCCGACTGGGAACTGGAGCCCGGCCCGAGAGGACCTGGTCTTCGCCTTGGCTCTGGCTTTACCTCCGGTTTTCCCTCTTCCAGACATTTTACGATCGTTTCTCAGAGAGATACTGTGCCAACAGCAGCCCGAACCCTCCTTTTATGTCCGCGGAGAGCTCTGAGTTTTGGCGGGCTTGTTGAAAGGATTGCTGAGCCAATCAGCAGCCAGAGGTCTGAAACAACGTCACCATCTCGAAGCCGGTCCTCAGTTAAGAGCTTCCTGTCTCATTTCTTCACATTTGACTAGAGAAATAAGAAACAATGGTCAGAGCCGTCAAACATTTCGATGTAGTGGTTTCTCTGTGGATGGACTAGAATATGATGGATTTTCTACTTTGTCTTACACCAACTGCCCTCATGGGTTTATGACACAACACAATATTAATTGTAGTGTTCGGTTCAAACATTTCATTTCAATTTAACAACTTACAGCTCGTTATTAAACAAAATATTCAGTCTTCTCTCCCAAGCTTATTTCTCAAAGCACAACTCAAATCATCCAGCCAACCATTAAACGACTCTTAAACCCACAAAGGAAAAGAGATAAAAGAGTCTTTCTATGGCCGTTATTCAGCCGTTGTTCGAGCGGTTAGTTTGAATTCCATTTGTCCAATAGCTACTCATCGCGCGTGTCACCCGGCCTGGACCAATCAGCGCCGCCGTGGCTCCGGCAGTTCCTTTATAAAGCCGCTGTTGTCAGTCTCTCAGCATTCTTTCTTTCAACTGTGAGCACAGAGAAGACAGAGAAGTTAAAATGGCCAGAACCAAGCAGACCGCCCGTAAGTCCACCGGAGGAAAAGCTCCCAGGAAACAGCTGGCCACCAAGGCTGCCCGTAAGAGCGCCCCGGCCACCGGCGGAGTGAAGAAGCCTCACCGTTACAGGCCCGGTACCGTGGCTCTGAGAGAGATCCGCCGCTACCAGAAGTCCACCGAGCTGCTGATCCGCAAGCTGCCCTTCCAGCGCCTGGTGAGGGAGATCGCTCAGGACTTCAAGACCGACCTGCGCTTCCAGAGCTCCGCCGTCATGGCTCTGCAGGAGGCCAGCGAGGCTTACCTGGTCGGCCTGTTCGAGGACACCAACCTGTGCGCCATCCACGCCAAGAGGGTCACCATCATGCCCAAAGACATCCAGCTGGCCCGCCGCATCCGCGGAGAGAGGGCTTAAACTCACTCGGCACCAGACCACGCCAACAAAAAGGCTCTTTTAAGAGCCACACACTAACTCTTAAAGAGC
Organism: Zingel zingel; assembly: GCA_023566125.1. Taxonomy (NCBI): domain Eukaryota; kingdom Metazoa; phylum Chordata; class Actinopteri; order Perciformes; family Percidae; genus Zingel; species Zingel zingel. The sequence goes on along the minus strand of CM042322.1, from coordinate 37,514,698 downwards.
TAACTGTCCTGTTTAAAATTTACTTTTATATGAAATGTATTTGTTTATTAGGCTGTCCTCATTATACAAACTGGCTTTTAGGATTATTACTTATTTCAACGTGTTCAGCAATAGAACAGTCACTAGTCTGAGGTATAGCACATTGGCATCGTTTACCTCACCTCATTACGTTTATAGGCTTTAAGTTCAAGATGGAACTCTTGACACAAATGACTATACTGGCTCATTTCTCTACAAACCCGTTGGATCTCAGCAGCTTTCTTTAAACTACCTTCTCATTTAAAACAAATGCAAGCCTATCACAATGAAAACTATGTAAAACGATACTTGGGCTACACAAAAACCTGCTATATAACTTTTTGAGATGAAGACAAGGCTGTGCAGGTTGCAGGAAAAATATTAATTAGCTATGTGCATAAGTTCACAGTATAAACATGTTCAATGTCCAGGATCTGTGTTAATATATTGACTGTGGGAGGGGGGGTTACATTACTCAAAATGACAAAGTTAATCTAGTTAATTCACGTTATGGTGACTATTCATTCTCTAAAATGAGTAGGCTACCTTTTTACACTATAACTATTAACTATATAAGGTAGGTGTTGTGTGTGTGCTTACTGGGACACATATGTGGCAATCAGGAATCCGTAACATCAACTAAACATTTGACTAGAGGTAAGATAAGGTCTTTTTCCCCACTGACCCCTTTTAGTTCCCAACCCTTATAAAACAAAGTTATCTTTATATAGTTTTTACAAACCATAATGCCTCATAACGAATGAAGTGGGCCTAAGAGCAACTAGACAACTTTTATCCTTATTTTCTAACTGAACTGTTTAGTTAAGATGTTTTCATGTTTGCTGTATGCTTTTCTCAATACAGTCGCTATATTCCATAACCTGCCCATAAACATATGTATATATCACAGATATATACAGAATGTCTATGTATACTTCCTGTACATAACCATCTGTATTCCTTATCTGTCACTGTAGACATGCATTTATCTAACTATACACTGTTGTACATAATTCATCTCTATCGTCTACATAACTGCACAGAATACTGCACTTTGGTTTTTAATGCTTCTTCTGCACTTCTGGTTGGATGTCAACTGCATTTCATTGGCTCTGTCTCTGTACTCTGCTAAATGACAATAAAGTTGAATGTAATCTTGTTACTCTCCCTCCTCTTCAAGCAGTAAAAGTCGTGATATATAAATAATGAGTCAGCAGTTTGTTCGAGGACACCAACCTGTGCGCCATCCACGCCAAGAGGGTCACCATCATGCCCAAAGACATCCTTCTGAATTGGGCGCACAAAAAGCAAACTTTTTAGCCTTTAAGTTGAAAGGGAATTGATACACAAATACAAAAATCGTTGACTGTGCTGTGAAATTGTGAAAAAAGGCGTCACAAATGTCAGAAAAAAAAGTGTTTTTTTCAAGGATGAAACGAAGACAACACAAGGGTTAATGTAGAGACTGTGTGTGTGTGTGTGTGTGTGTGTGTGGGTGGGAGGGGGGGGGGTTACATTACTCAGAATGAAAAAGTTAATATAGTTAATTCACGTTATGGTGACTATTCATTCTCTTCATTCATTGTTTTATAAAATGAGTAGGCTACCTTTTTACACTATAACTAGATCGATAGATACATTTTTATTGATCCCCAAAAAATAGGAAATTGCCGTGGCAAGGTGTGTGTGTGTGTGTGTGTGTACACCCTGTTAATAGCAGCTCTTGCTGTTTGGGTGGAGTGCCCCTCATGCCTATATAACACAAATTATTTATTTTCTACAAAAATATAATCAAAATGAAAATGTATTTCAGTGCAAATCATATTTTGCAGGTGTCTGTGTGTGTGTGTGAGTGAGAGAGAGTGTGTAGGGATGTGTGTGTGAGAGAGTGTGTAGGTATGTGTGTCTCTGTGTGCGAGTGTGTATGTGTGTGAGTGTGTGTGTAGGTATGTGTGTCTCTCTGTGTGTGTGTGTGTGTGTAGGGATGTGTGTCTCTGTGTGCGAGTGTGTATGTGTGTGTGTGTGTAGGTAGGTGTGTGTGTGTGTGTGTGTGTGTGTGTGTGTGTGTGTGTGTGTGTGTGTGTCTGTGTGTCTGTGTGTGTGTGTGTGACTAGTGGTAAGATAAGGTCTTTGTATAGCCTACGTGCAGGTTAGTGTCCCAAATTCCCCATACAATGTCCTTAATTAATGATGAACCTGCTGAACCACCTGTGTTACCCTAACCTGTCCCAGATAAGACTCATGTGGGACACTCAGTTGTCGGAAAATAATTTGGGACCCTAAACTGCACACGTATACCTCAGGTCTTCCTCCCCACAAACCATAATGCCTCTTAAGGAATAATAAAGTGGGCCTAAGAGCAACTAGATGACTTTGATCGTTATTTTCTAACTGTGTGACCCTTTTATATAAGATGCGTTAATGTTTGCTGTTGCTATAGTAACTTGTAATGTAACCGTTATATCCCCCGTTACTCTCCCTCCTCTCGAAGCAGCAAAAGCCGTGATATATAAATAATGAGTCAGCAGTTAATAACATGAATAATAACCAGGAAGAGGCTCTTTGAGGAGATGTGATGGCTCTTAAAAGAGCCTTTTGTTCACCAGAGCGATGACAGCTTCACTTCTTCTTGGGTGCTGCTTTCTTCACTTTGGGTTTGGCGACCTTCCTCGCGGGGGCCTTCTTGGCAGCAGCCGGGGCCTTTTTCACCACCTTCTTGGGGCTCTTGGCGGCCTTCTTGGGGCTCTTGGCTACTTTCTTGGCCGCTGCGGCGGGCTTCTTGACCTTCTTCGGGGACTTCTTAGCGGCCGCTGCCTTCTTGGCTGCCGGGGCCTTCTTGGGCTTCTTGGCGGCGGCGGCGGGCTTCTTGGCGGCTTTCGGAGCCGCTTTCTTGACCGCTGACTACAAATGGTCAGACCTAAGATTTTCATCCATCTAAGAGACCTAAGAGTCCATCTTCCTTTCCTGATCCTTTCCACAATGTTGTCAGAAACTAACACTCACAATAATCTGAGCCAGTTCCAGCATTCTCGCTCAATACTGGACCAATTTCCAAAGATATTTGTTCACATTAGTAATTAACACACCAACGCATTGGACAATATGCTCCATGAACGAACAACACCTTTTATTCTTCATTTGTTGTTTGTAAAAGTACCGGTCTGATCAATGGCGCTGCTCCAACCAGAGAGCAGCTCGACCAATCACAGGAGGGGGGCGACACAGCCTCATTAGCATAAAGTGTGTATAAGGCCAGTGGCTCGCTAGTTACAGAGATATTCGACCGTTACTGTGAAGTACCGAGAAGAGCCATGCCTGAACCAGCCAAGTCCGCCCCGAAGAAGGGCTCCAAGAAAGCCGTGACCAAGACCGCTGCCAAGGGCGGCAAGAAGAGGAGAAAGACCAGGAAGGAGAGCTACGCCATCTACGTCTACAAGGTGCTGAAGCAGGTCCACCCCGACACCGGCATCTCCTCCAAGGCCATGGGCATCATGAACTCGTTTGTGAGCGACATCTTCGAGCGCATCGCCGGTGAGGCCTCCCGTCTGGCTCACTACAACAAGCGCTCCACCATCACCTCCAGGGAGATCCAGACCGCCGTGAGGCTACTGCTCCCCGGGGAGCTGGCCAAGCACGCCGTGTCTGAGGGCACCAAGGCCGTCACCAAGTACACCAGCTCCAAGTAACCTGGCCAGCTGTTACCAAGACAACACAACGGCTCTTTTAAGAGCCACGCACTCGTTCCACTAAGAGATGACGTTTCTCTGTTTGAAAGTCATTGTTCGACCTTTTGTTCTGATATCCCAAATATATTTGTCAACATAGTATCAGACTATTATGAATGTGTCTGGTTAGTAGGCTACAAATATAATATCTTAACTGACGTCTATATAGTCATGGTTACTAGTAGCCCAACTAGTACTAGACCATCATGTCAAACTCGTTACAAAATGGGAATATTGGAAACAAACATTTCAGCAGTAGAATACTTTATTTAAAATTAATAACCAAAAGAAACATACAATGTATGTGGTCAAGCTTAACAACTATTAAACAAGTATTAACTGACAGCTGATCTACAGTACAGGATCAAAACGGCTACTTTTAACGTTACAAATTAATTCACAATTCGCACAATGATACTATATACATAGGTGGATATTGACACACAGATAATTACTCTGCATGTAATGTCTCATTGAATCTATATACATTCATATTTACAGGTTATATCAGCTTATAGTACAGTACCCCACTGGTGTAGTCTAATGTATTGTAGAGGGTATACTGTACTGTGTATAAATATTGGCCAGAATCTGCCTTTGGGGGGGGGCATATCATAGTGGGGGGTCTGGCTGTCCTCCCCCAGGGAAGTTTTGATCATCAACGACTTAATTTCTGTATTCGGATACACTTGAATGCACCAATTTATGGTGGAAATCCCTTTATTTAGCCTATGTGAAGATGAAGAACACATATGACTTATCAAAATATATCAACAATATCATGTAAAGTATGTTGTTGCGTGTCATTGGGTATTTCTGAGCGGGTATATGGAAATCCTGGAGCTTTCTTAGTGGGTATACTGCGTGTACCTGCGTATCGCGTCGACTACACTACTGCAGTACACGCTCACCTGAGGGATACCAGCCGGTCTGACTGGTTCCCCCCCAGGGATGGAAGTTTGATAGGAATGTAACCTTGGATACTGTAACCTAGTAACTGATTAGACATCATTATCTATCTATCTATCCATCACCCACTCTACTCTATCATCCTGCCTAATCTTTGACATATCTGTGACTATCCATTGCCTCCATTCCTCTGATCTTAACTATTAGTCCAAATCATTCATAGTTTCTGTTTCTTTCCAACACAAAAATTAGATGATTTCATATAAATGAGGTTTATTGACCATGAATTCAAAAATAAGTTTAAAACTGGTGTTAATACGTGTGTTGTAGTGGTGAATATACTGGTGTTAATGGGGGAAAAAGTGTCAAAAACGTTGAAAGAAGCACGCAAAACGTGGGAAAAAACAGTGTCTAAAAGTGTTCATTTAGCCCCGGGAGGACAACACCAGGGTTAAACATCAATCAGGGGATTTGTGATAAATTATAATGTGTTAGTGATGTTACAATTACAACCTTTTACAATGTCTGTACAGGTAGCTTCATCTGTGTCACTGTGTTTGTTATTTAAACAATATCTGTCCATATGGTCCATACAGTATATCCATATTTATTCTGTTTATCTTATTATATATTCTGCTAATACACTGCATCTATATTAGTCTTACTACTAGTATAATGTCACTGCTACGGCATTGCACATATCTGTACATGTTGTTCATATTACATAGCCATATTTATTCTGCTCTTATAACACTGCAGTATATTTCTTGGCCTGCCTATGCAGTCTATACTTGTATGCTTTTTTTTACACTTCAGGTTGGATGCAAACTGCATTTCGTTGTCTATGTACTTTTACTCTGCACAATGACAATAAAGCTGAATCTAATCTAATAAATAATGAGCTTGTCCCATCTTCTAATTTCACAATAATGTTCATGTGTTTGTGTATTGACTTGTGTGTGCTCTTGTTTCTTCTGTCAAAGCACTTTGTTGTTTTTTAAAAGTGCAACATACAAATAAAGTTATTATTAAATATATATTATAAGTGTTGCAGTTCATTTGTATTAAAATAAGTCAGTATAACAGAGGACATGTCCACAGTGAACAGCTCTGATAGGAAGTCTGGCCAAACTGCACCATAAGCCTCGGCCATCATCGGTGTGTTTGCTGCCACCAGAATAACTGGATTTGATTACAAGCTGATCACCAACAGATGGTTGTTTTTACTTTGAGTCCCTGAACAAACATGTGGACCGTTTGGAAAACAGCTTTTGTTGCAATGATGATGCATTTGAAGTCATTTTAGGAGAGAAATGAGAGTGAAAAGCCGCCGAGCAGTGCTGTTCACGGCGGTGAAGAGGCGATGTTTGGAGGCTCCACAGACAAAATGCACAGAGCACCAGAGCTCTGCGGGACTTCAACGCGAAGAGACACGAGCTAGCTATCGGCCCCGCAACTTTCAGCCCGCTGCACTTCTCCAACATTTAGTTTGGAGGGTTTTATCAGTGAAGAGAAAACACACAAAGTGGCATCCAGACTGCTCCAGAGGAGCCGTGGCGCTGGGTTGAGTCTCCACGGTTCTCATGGTGTGTTTAAGTGCAGCCTCGTGCTCCGGAGTCTCCAACAGTCTCCCTGATCACTAGCTCTGTGTCGGAACAAACGCGAAACAATGGCAGAAGAAGTAGCTCCAGCTCCGGCCGCCGCGCCGGCGAAAGCCGCCAAAAAGAAGGTGACCAAGCCGAAGAAGGCCGGGCCCAGCGTGCGCGACCTGATCGTTAAAACTGTGGCCGCGTCCAAGGAGCGGAGCGGCGTGTCTGCGGCCGCCCTGAAGAAGGCTCTGGCTGCCGGCGGCTACGATGTGGACAAGAACAAGTCCCGCGTCAACACCGCCATCAAAAGCCTGGTGGCGAAGGAGACTCTGGTCCAGACCAAGGGGACCGGGGCGTCCGGATCCTTCAAGCTCAACAAGAAGGCTGCCGAGACTACGGCCAAGAAGCCAGCGGTCAAGAAAGCGGCTCCGAAAGCCGCCAAGAAGCCCGCCGCCGCCGCCAAGAAGCCCGCCGCCGCGGCCAAGAAGCCCAAGAAGGCCCCGGCAGCCAAGAAGGCAGCGGCCGCTAAGAAGTCCCCGAAGAAGGTCAAGAAGCCCGCCGCAGCGGCCAAGAAAGTAGCCAAGAGCCCCAAGAAGGCCGCCAAGAGCCCCAAGAAGGTGGTGAAAAAGGCCCCGGCTGCTGCCAAGAAGGCCCCCGCGAGGAAGGTCGCCAAACCCAAAGTGAAGAAAGCAGCACCCAAGAAGAAGTGAAGCTGTCATCGCTCTGGTGAACAAAAGGCTCTTTTAAGAGCCACCACATCTCCTCAAAGAGCCTCTTCCTGGTTATTATTCATGTTATTAACTGCTGACTCATTATTTATATATCACGGCTTTTGCTGCTTCGAGAGGAGGGAGAGTAACGGGGGATATAACGGTTACATTACAAGTTACTATAGCAACAGCAAACATTAACGCATCTTATATAAAAGGGTCACACAGTTAGAAGATAACGATCAAAGCCATCTAGTTGCTCTTAGGCCCACTTTATTATTCCTTAAGAGGCATTATGGTTTATGGGGAGGAAGACCTGAGGTATACGTGTGCAGTTTAGGGTCCCAAATTATTTTCCGACAACTGAGTGTCCCACATGATGAGTCTTATCTGGGACAGGTTAGGGTAGCACAGGTGGTTCAGCAGGTTCATCATTAATTAAGGACATTGTATGGGGAATTTGGGACACTAACCTGCACGTAGGCTATACAAAGACCTTATCTTACCACTAGTCACACACACACACACCCCTACACACTCTCTCTCACACACACACACAGACACACTCTTTCTCACAGACACACAGACACACTCTCTCTCTCTCTCACACACACACACAGACACACTCTCTCTCACAGACACACTCTCTCTCTCTCTCACACTCACACACACACACACAGACACCTGCAAAATATGATTTGCACTGAAATACATTTTCATTTTGATTATATTTTTGTAGAAAATGAATAATTTGTGTTATATAAGCATGAGGGGCACTCCACCCAAACAGCAAGAGCTGCTATTAACAGGGTGTACACACACACACACACACACACACACACACACACACACACACACACACACACACACACACACACACACACACACACACACACCTTGCCACGGCAATTTCCCATTTTTTGGGGATCAATAAAAATGTATCTATCGATCTAGTTATAGTGTAAAAAGGTAGCCTACTCATTTTATAAAACAAAGAGAATGAATAGTCACCATAACGTGAATTAACTATATTAACTTTTTCATTCTGAGTAATGTAACCCCCCCCACACACACACACACACACACACACACAGTCTCTACATTAACCCTTGTGTTGTCTTCGTTTCATCCTTGAAAAAAACACTTTTTTTTCTGACATTTGTGACGCCTTTTTTCACAATTTCACAGCACAGTCAACGATTTTTGTATTTGTGTATCAATTCCCTTTCAACTTAAAGGCTAAAAAGTTTGCTTTTTGTGCGCCCAATTCAGATGGATGTCTTTGGGCATGATGGTGACCCTCTTGGCGTGGATGGCGCACAGGTTGGTGTCCTCGAACAAACTGCTGACTCATTATTTATATATCACGACTTTTACTGCTTGAAGAGGAGGGAGAGTAACAAGATTACATTCAACTTTATTGTCATTTAGCAGAGTACAGAGACAGAGCCAATGAAATGCAGTTGACATCCAACCAGAAGTGCAGAAGAAGCATTAAAAACCAAAGTGCAGTATTCTGTGCAGTTATGTAGACGATAGAGATGAATTATGTACAACAGTGTATAGTTAGATAAATGCATGTCTACAGTGACAGATAAGGAATACAGATGGTTATGTACAGGAAGTATACATAGACATTCTGTATATATCTGTGATATATACATATGTTTATGGGCAGGTTATGGAATATAGCGACTGTATTGAGAAAAGCATACAGCAAACATGAAAACATCTTAACTAAACAGTTCAGTTAGAAAATAAGGATAAAAGTTGTCTAGTTGCTCTTAGGCCCACTTCATTCGTTATGAGGCATTATGGTTTGTAAAAACTATATAAAGATAACTTTGTTTTATAAGGGTTGGGAACTAAAAGGGGTCAGTGGGGAAAAAGACCTTATCTTACCTCTAGTCAAATGTTTAGTTGATGTTACGGATTCCCGTTTGTCACATATGTGTCCCAGTAAGCACACACACACACACACACCACCTACCTTATATAGTTAATATAGTTATAGTGTAAAAAGGTAGCCTACTCATTTTAGAGAATGAATAGTCACCATAACGTGAATTAACTAGATTAACTGTCATTTTGAGTAATGTAACCCCCCCTCACACAGTCACTATATTAACACAGATCCTGGACATTGAACATGTTTATACTGTGAACTTATGCACATAGCTAATTAATATTTTCCTGCAACCTGCACAGCCTTGTCTTCATCTCAAAAAGTTATATAGCAGGTTTTTGTGTAGCCCAAGTATCGTTTTACATAGCTTTCATTGTGATAGGCTTGCATTTGTTTTTAATGAGAAGGTAGATTAAAGAAAGCTGCTGAGATCCAACGGGTTTGTAGAGAAATGAGCCAGTATAGTCATTTGTGTCAAGAGTTCCATCTTGAACTTAAAGCCTATAAACGTAATGAGGTGAGGTAAACAATGTCAATGTGCTATGATTCAGTGTAGTGACTTTGTTGTATTGCTGAACACGTTGAAATAAGTAATAATCTTCTGGTTGGACGCAAACTGCATTTCGCTGTCTTTGTACTTCTACTCTGCACAATGACAATAAAGTTGAATTTAATTAGTTACTGGCCATTTGTATGATTTTATCCAACCCCTTAGAGTAGGCCAAACACTCAGTGTGTTAATGTGTACCCAATTTACTATCCACCTACCATAGTTAACATAGATGGTAGTTCATTGGTCTACACAATTGTATACCGATCAATATTAAAATGGAGTTTATAAGCAACAATAACACTGCTGAAAGTGGTCTGAGAATTAAATCCATACCCAAATATGTGTATACAAACGCAAATGCATACATGAATATAGGACAGTTAGCTCTTTAAGGGTTCCATCTTGAACTTAAAGCCTATAAACGTAATGAGGTGAGGTAAACGATGCCAATGTGCTATACCTCAGACTAGTGACTGTTCTATTGCTGAACACGTTGAAATAAGTAATAATCCTAAAAGCCAGTTTGTATAATGAGGACAGCCTAATAAACCAATACATTTCATATAAAAGAAAATTTTAAACAGGACAGTTAGCTCTTTAAGAGTTAGTGTGTGGCTCTTAAAAGAGCCTTTCTGTTGGCGTGGTCTGGTGCCGAGTGAGTTTAAGCCCTCTCTCCGCGGATGCGGCGGGCCAGCTGGATGTCTTTGGGCATGATGGTGACCCTCTTGGCGTGGATGGCGCACAGGTTGGTGTCCTCGAACAGGCCGACCAGGTAAGCCTCGCTGGCCTCCTGCAGAGCCATGACGGCGGAGCTCTGGAAGCGCAGGTCGGTCTTGAAGTCCTGAGCGATCTCCCTCACCAGGCGCTGGAAGGGCAGCTTGCGGATCAGCAGCTCGGTGGACTTCTGGTAGCGGCGGATCTCTCTCAGAGCCACGGTACCGGGCCTGTAACGGTGAGGCTTCTTCACTCCGCCGGTGGCCGGGGCGCTCTTACGGGCAGCCTTGGTGGCCAGCTGTTTCCTGGGAGCTTTTCCTCCGGTGGACTTACGGGCGGTCTGCTTGGTTCTGGCCATTTTAACTTCTCTGTCTTCTCTGTGCTCACAGTTGAAAGAAAGAATGCTGAGAGACTGACAACAGCGGCTTTATAAAGGAACTGCCGGAGCCACGGCGGCGCTGATTGGTCCAGGCCGGGTGACACGCGCGATGAGTAGCTATTGGACAAATGGAATTCAAACTAACCGCTCGAACAACGGCTGAATAACGGCCATAGAAAGACTCTTTTATCTCTTTTCCTTTGTGGGTTTAAGAGTCGTTTAATGGTTGGCTGGATGATTTGAGTTGTGCTTTGAGAAAGAAGCTTGGGAGAGAAGACTGAATATTTTGTTTAATAACGAGCTGTAAGTTGTTAAATTGAAATGAAATGTTTGAACCGAACACTACAATTAATATTGTGTTGTGTCATAAACCCATGAGGGCAGTTGGTGTAAGACAAAGTAGAAAATCCATCATATTCTAGTCCATCCACAGAGAAACCACTACATCGAAATGTTTGACGGCTCTGACCATTGTTTCTTATTTCTCTAGTCAAATGTGAAGAAATGAGACAGGAAGCTCTTAACTGAGGACCGGCTTCGAGATGGTGACGTTGTTTCAGACCTCTGGCTGCTGATTGGCTCAGCAATCCTTTCAACAAGCCCGCCAAAACTCAGAGCTCTCCGCGGACATAAAAAGGAGGGTTCGGGCTGCTGTTGGCACAGTATCTCTCTGAGAATCGATCGTAAAATGTCTGGAAGAGGGAAAACCGGAGGTAAAGCCAGAGCCAAGGCGAAGACCAGGTCCTCTCGGGCCGGGCTCCAGTTCCCAGTCGGCCGTGTTCACAGGCTGCTCCGCAAAGGAAACTACGCTCAGCGTGTCGGTGCCGGAGCCCCCGTGTACCTGGCGGCGGTGCTGGAGTACCTGACCGCTGAGATCCTGGAGCTGGCTGGAAACGCCGCCCGCGACAACAAGAAGACCAGGATCATCCCCCGCCATCTGCAGCTGGCCGTCCGCAACGACGAGGAGCTCAACAAGCTGCTGGGCGGAGTGACCATCGCTCAGGGCGGCGTGCTGCCCAACATCCAGGCCGTCCTGCTGCCCAAGAAGACCGAGAAGCCCGCCAAGAAGTAATCAACTGAGGCTCTCTGACTGCTGGACACCAGACCCCCAAAAGGCTCTTTTAAGAGCCAAACACACTTCTGATAAAGGGCAGCGATTCCTATGTTTCTCTTATGCAGCCAAACTTTTTACTTTTATGATGCACACACTACCGCGTTTAGATTACCTGTTCCGTATTGTGTTTACATGAATATTAATTGATGATGTGGATAAATATATGACTGACATTGACTTATGTATTTGGTGTACCCACAAAAATAAACATGTTCCAGACATTAAATGCTCGTACATAAAGTTAAGTTTTCACCAGAATATCCCCCAAATAAGTACATTCCATAAAATGATCTCTCAATGCAAATCAAACCAGCCATTAGGTTAATTTAAATACAACCATGCTAATCTTTAGGTATGGTGAAGGGGATGTGATGATGTGGAGATATTTTAATTCCAAAGGCCAAGGGAACTTTATCAGGATGCATAGTATCCTGGATCCATGAAATAACTGGCCTTTCAAAATAAAAGTCTGCCTGCCTCTATGGGAATCTAACATAGGGGTGGACTGACTTATGCCCCCTGTATTTTAAGGAAGAACATTTATTTATTTATGATACGTTATTCATTCACAAAGACAATTGGTGTTCTTAAAGGCTGGATTTTTCCTCATTTTTTTAATTAAGGCATTAAGATCAATTTCCAAAATATTTTTTATTCCTCTAGTCAACTTTAGCATGGGTTCATAAACGTATAAGCACCACTGTATTTGTTTAACACTTTAATGTTGCAGCTGGTAAAGGTGGAGCTCATTTTAATAACTTTATATTCTACTAGGTAGCTTGTCAAATTCCCCCTGGGAACCAATATCTTATTGAGTTGATTGTATGTTGTCTCATCTGAATCTGTGAAGTAACTAAAGCTGTATTCATGTTGAGTAGTAAAAAGTAAAATATTATATTTCACTTCAAAGATGAGTACAAGTAGAAAGTATCCAGAAATGGAAATACTTAAGAACAAGTAGGTCAAGTTCAGGCCTACAATGGGCATTCAAAAGCACAAGATTATCTTGTATTGGAAATCCAATAACCATCCAATAAGTCAAACCAGCGTGTGTATGCATAGACTCTAGTTTTGATAACTATTTGGATAAACCATTATAAACTTTATAACTGATGATTTGACTGATATCTCCCAGACAGCCAGAGCTGCTTCTGCTTTCACTTTCTTGGGAGTGTGTGTAAAGGGGCAGGGAGGGGGTTAACGGTAACACGTCTGCACGTAAAGTCAAAATATCTTTGAGTGGAGGACAAAATGGAACATTTGAGGACGTTATCTTGGGATTTTAGGAAACACTGATCCACATTTTTCTGACAAACTTATCAATTAATCCAGAAAATAACTGTTAGTTGCAGCCCTGAATGTCACATCTCACTACTCGCTCTGCTACACTGTTAAAACCACAACCCCTGAGTCATGTTTTCCTTGTGAATGTTACCATATGAACAAAGGGCTTTTCAGTAAATGTAACCACAAATTATGTTACAAGGCGCACAAACCGGACAGAAGTTATCATGTCACACATTCAGCAGCTGTAGCTCTGAATATATACAATAACAGGACATTCAGTCCATGAAAAAACTTTTTGTAATCATTCTTTTACAGCAAGAACAACAATCAAAGTGCAGCTCATATTAAAGACGGGGTTTTTATTGCATATACATTGAAACATACAAAATAAGATGCACTATACAACTTTAAAAATAATCCCAGAAAGAGAAAAATCTCATTTTAAACTGGGGACAAAAAATAACAAATGCAAAAATTTCTGTCTGAAGTTAAACACAAGAAGTGATTTAAGGATTAAAAGCTGAAAATTCAGTTGTGTGTGTATAACTCGGGTTGAATGGTTCAGATCAGTGAGTCTGAAGAGGAGCCTCCTCAGTCGGCCTTCAGGGCGAAGAGCACGTCATCCTGGCTGACGTTGAGGCGGACTCGCTGCAGGACTCCGAGGCGGCTGGGCTCCAGCAGCAGTAGCCTGCAGGCTCCCAGACGCTGACACACGGCCAGGCCCTCCGACACGCTGACGGGCTGCAGACCCTCCACCCGACACAGAGCCTGGTGCTGCACAAAGACCTGGGACACAGAGGGGAGGACTCTTAGGCTACATCCACACTACTACGTTTGCATTTTAAAGTGCTCATGTTATGCTCATTTCCAGGGTCATAATTGTATTTAGAGGTTATATCAGCATAGGTTTACATGGTTTCATTTTCAAAAAACACCAATTTTTGTTGTACTGTACATTGCTGCAGCTCCTCTTTTCCCCCTGTGTTGAGCTCTCTGTTTTAGCTCCAGAGTGAGACATCTCACTGCTGTTCCATCTTTGTTGGGAGTCACACATGAGCAGTAGCTAGGTAAGGACTACTAGCCAGTCAGAAGCAGAGTATGAGGGCGTGCCCTGACAGTAGCTAGGTAAGGACTACTAGCCAGTCAGAAGCAGAGTATGAGGGCCCTGACAGTAGCTAGGTAAGGACTACTAGACAGTCAGAAGCAGAGTATGAGGGCGTGCCCTGACAGTACCTAGGTAAGGACTACTAGCCAGTCAGAAGCAGAGTATGAGGGCCCTGACAGTAGCTAGGTAAGGACTACTAGACAGTCAGAAGCAGAGTATGAGGGCGTGCCCTGACAGTACCTAGGTAAGGACTACTAGCCAGTCAGAAGCAGAGTATGAGGGCCCTGACAGTACCTAGGTAAGGACTACTAGCCAGTCAGAAGCAGAGTATGAGGGTGTGCCCTGACAGTAGCTAGGTAAGGACTACTAGCCAGTCAGAAGCAGAGTATGAGGGCGTGCCCTGACAGTACCTAGGTAAGGACTACTAGCCAGTCAGAAGCAGAGTATGAGGGCGTGCCCTGACAGTACCTAGGTAAGGACTACTAGCCAGTCAGAAGCAGAGTATGAGAGCCCTGACAGTACCTAGGTAAGGACTACTAGCCAGTCAGAAGCAGAGTATGAGGGCGTGCCATGCTAGCAGCTAGGCGAGCATTATAACGTGTGTTCCAAAGTGACCACGTTTGTCTCTGAAGTAAAGGCTGGACTACAATAGAGCTGTTTGGAGCAGTTGGTGAACAGTGTTTTCTGTTGGAGATGGTAAGTCCCTTTGGGGGGACTTTGGGCTTTTTCACTTTGTAAACCTATAACGTGCACAAAAAAGATATATAACACAAGAAAGGAAAGGGGAAAGCATAATGTGAGCTTGCTGCATAGCAGTTTGCTGAGCACACCTGACTACAGGAGCGGTTAAGCTAAGACTTGTGGAACCGCTCCAGAGTTCGATTAAAGCGTACCAAGACCACCTCTCGATTGCTTCTTTGGTCCGCTTCTGGTGCACATCAAAGTGTGACTGCTGCATTCACACCTGCCCAAACGCACCGTAGCGAAGGGGGAAAACCAGCTCTAGTGAGATTCAACACTACTAAATGAGGCAGGTGTGAAAGCACCCTTAGCTCCAGTAGGAGGAGCCAGAGTCTGTGTTGTAGTGATCAAGCCGCAGTAGGTGAGCCAATCAGGGCCAGGGGGCGTGTCTAACTGTTCAGATGCACCAATCAGGGCCGGGTGGAGTGTGTGGGGGGGGGGGGGGGTGTCTAACTGCGTGTCAATCACTGCTCATGCACACGCATTCATTCTCCCTTGTGGGGAAAGGGGCTTAGGAGACCGTTTGGGCTTTAGCAGAAAGGGAGGAGGGACTGAGAAGTTGTCGATGTTCAATTTTTTGGCTAAGTCCTGGATCTTCCCAATCCTACCTACAGCACCTTTAAAGTCCCGCCCAAACACCCACCTGACCAATCGCGAGTCAATCCCATCAGAACTACCCTAAATGACAGAAACCATCTTTGGGAAACACTTGACGCTAACACTGAGGGGGCGGGATTTATACCCAGATGTTTTTATACGGTCTGGTTTCTACCTGTTGGAACGTGGCCTCCTCCAATCCCAGCCGCCGAAACTCAGCGATGATGGCCCTGAGGAAGAACTGCTCCTGCACCGACGCGCACCTGAAGACACAGATGAGCCACGTTATCTCGTCCAACCGTTACAGCTCCGTCATTAACGTTAAAGAGAGAGAGTCTCACTTGATGGCGGTGATGTAGGCGGAGGAAAACATCTCGTCCAGCGCCTCCATGACGTGACTCATGCCCACCAATCCTGAGGCAGAGGGGTCGGTGGCAGAGTGCTCGCAGATCTCCGTTGCCCGGCGACAGATGTCCAGACAGCGGCGAGCGTCGCCCGACAGGGCGGCCACCTGCGAGACGAGAGGACAACTGTGAGGGAAGGAAGTCAAGCCAGGGAGTACTTAAAGCTACAGGGCGTAGTTTCTGTCGCCCTCGTGAGGAATTCTACGGCTGCCTGCACACTGGCTGCGTGGCGTGTCCGTTTTTATTTCGGCTCCCATGTTAACAGGTTAGAGCAGGGGTTCCCAACCATTTTTCCTTGCCCGCCCCCCCCCATACTTATGTCTAAGAGCTGAGCCCCCCCCTCTCGAGATAGAGCCTCACTTTCTTTTTTGATACAGAGGAGTTATCAGCACTTTTACGTTTCTCTGCTACGTTTCATTCATAAAATAGTGATGCCGTGGCGGCAGGAAAGACGAGGATGCTAGCAGCTAGCAGCTAGCAGCTGACCTGATGACAGCAGGGTCCCAGGTTAAGAGGTCCCGGAGGTTTGGTCTACTAAGTAGCCTGCCTACAATTTTAAGCGAGAACAAAAATATATAGTTTTTATACAGACTTTTGTATACATTATATATTCTAGTGTATCATCATAATTTGTTTAACTTGTGCAAATATTTTTTTTTACCTCAACCTCAAACCAGATAAAGACTTGCGCCCCCCCTGTGATCTTTGCCGCCCCCCTGAGGGGTCCCCAGTGGTTCCCAACACCAGGTTGGGAACCACTGGGTTAGAGCTTGCACACTACCTGTCTGACACGCACGTCTCAGACGTGGCTCGAGCCACGCCGAAAACGCGTGCATTATGGAGAAAATAAGTTGATTTTTAACTTCCAGAACCAGACTGTTGAGCTGTAGACAGTGTTGAGAAGCTGATAGGCGTGCAGTTGAGTTCTCTTGACAACTATGCATCGCTCTACATACCATTGCTCTGATTGGTTGTAGGTTTATCCAATTGAGTGCAGAGGCACTTTCTTTCCTGGTTCGGTTGAAACGTGATCCCAGCCCAACAGAGCAGCATCACAGGACCACGTCAGGCTGCTACTTCAGCTTTGTAGCAATTCGTTTGGCAATGGCCCGAATGTAACAGACATTAATTATTACAAAACAGTCGCACACTATAGCTTTAAAGGAACACGCTGACTTATTGGGACTTTAGCTTATTCAGCGTAACCCCCAGAGTTAGATAAGTCCATACATACCCTTCTCATCTCCGTGGTGCTGTAAGGCTGTCTGACGGCTCCACCGGTAGCTTAGCCTAGCACAGAACATGCAGGTGAATGGTTCCAGTAATCCTACTGCTCCCAATAAGTGACAAAATAACACCAACATGTTCCTATTTCCATGTTGTGATTTGTAGAAAAAAAAAACAACGTAACATGAGACACAGCCATCTTCTAACCGTAAACAAACCGGGAACTATATTCTCAGGCGGAAGAATATAGTACTTGGGCGGAATGATTAGCTTTGCAGCAAGCCTGTCTGAGAATATAGTTCCCGGTTTGTTTACGGTTAGAAGACGGCTGTGTCTCATGTTACGTTGTCTTTTGTACACGCTGTGACTCTACAAATCACAACATATTTACATATTTAGTTATTTGGTCACTTATTGGGAGCAGTAGGATTACTGGAACCATTCACCTGCATGTTCTGTGCTAGGCTAAGCTACCGGTGGAGCCGTCAGACAGAGTTACAGCACCACGGAGATGAGAAGGGTATGTCTGGACTTATCTAACTCTGGGGGTTACGGTGAATAAGCTAAAGTCCCAATAAGTCGGCGTGTTCCTTTAAAACGGAAATATTTTACTTTGAAAACCATATATCAGAATTTATTTGTTCTGAATTAACCTCTTTGAAAAGTATTTCTGAATTTTGCTGAAATTTGAACACATTTTGTTAATGGTCACAAATTCAGATCATAACATTGGAAGTTTCAGAATAAAAAAAAAAAAAAAAAAAGGAGTTAAAGTAAGATTTAGGTTGCTGACATTTGATTGGTCCAATTCAGAAGGTGTGTAAGATGTTTACCTTCCTGGACACCAGCTGGAGCGCGTCCTGCTCGAAGGCCTTCACCTTGTTGAGCCGCGACATGATGATCTGCTGCAGCTGCTTGAAGCTGTACGGCTGGAACGACATCCTGGTCAGACCCTGGAAGCATTCAGACAAGCACAGCGTCACGTAACCGAGTGGCAGCGGTGCAGTCTACGTCAGGGGTTTTCAAACTTTTTGTGTGTGTGGACCTAGCCTGGGTAAACGCCATTGACATATATATAATGGACCAGCAGGTCCCGTGTCTCTGGACGGAGACCAGTGAAGGACATTAGAAGCTCTTTTCCGGTGATGGCTGAGCGTTACTGAGCAGCCTCCAACTGAGCTTGAAGACGTAGATGTGACGTGAGCAACCTGTCTGAAAGTTGGAAGTCTTCTGGTAGCTGTGCCAAGAGAAATCTCAATCATTCCCAATCTAGCAGAGACGGAGAGCGTAGGTATATGTAAGGAGATAACATAGGCACAGGCTAATTACTGATCACTAACATGATAGTTAACATTAGTAATTACACTTAAACAG
>CM042322.1:37488846-37491346 GCA_023566125.1 Zingel zingel | reverse complement strand
TGATTGATGGATTGATTGATTGATGGATTGATGGATTGATTGATTAATTTATAAAGGACAACACACATTAATCAACATTTCTGTAAATGTGCCAGTGTTAGCCAGTCGGCTAATTTTCAACTGTAGTCCTTTGGCCAGATGATTTTAGACCAGAGCAGCAAGAAGCAGCACGATAGATGAGATGTGTCCTTAAAAGGATTTTTTTTACACTTTGTGGAAGACAAAGGTTGTTTAAAAATAAGATTCTTGCAACAAAGGGCTCGGTATAGTTCAAAATGTCTCGGCTCAAACGGCTCAAATCTTTTCATGTTCCAGCTCCTACTCGTGATCCTCCGTGTCTCTGGGTAACAGACTTTTTCCTGCGTGTCTCTACGTCGTGCAACGTTAGACAGCCAATCACAGAGACTATTATATCTTGGTAGAAGCATGCTGCGTGCTGATTGGCTCACTGACGCCGATGACATTTGCTTCTTAGGCGTTGAATGACGAGGCATTTTCTTTTCGATACTCGATACTGTAGAGGCAATTCGGTCGGTGCCTAAAAAAAAAAAAAAAAAGTATTGCATTCGGTACCCGGCCCTAGTGATGCGTTTATTATTGCGCAAGTTGATATCGCCATGACGATAAAGAAACCATATGTTGTGCAGCCCTAGTGGAACCTGCTAGCATTTAGTTAAAGTCGGTGAACTCACCAAGAGACACAAACAAAAACAAACAAATGTTCGTTGAGACCCGCGCGGCTGGCTTTTAGAGATTTCTTGACTTCTGGTCTTGCGATCGTCACTGGTCTCACCTGCAGGATCTGGACGTAGGCCTGATGAGGGTCCGTCATCTTCATCCCGTTGATCTCGATGAAGTGGAAAGGAGGGATCTCGTCCACGTCGGCCGCGTGCTGCAGACAGCGCATCACCTCGTGGACTGTGGCCGTCTTACCGGTGCCGGGAACACCGGAGATGTACATACACCTGAGACGCAAACACCAGGGAGACAAACACCCTTTAAGACTGGGACGCAATGAATATTCGGCTTTTTGAAAGGGCTGGGTTAGAATTTTGTTCCACCGAACTGAACCCTACACTTGCACTACGCTGGTCGCCGTAATGACGGCGCCGTTGATTACGGGAAGGTGTTAACGTAGGTGGAGCGTTCAATGCAGCCGGCTGTGAGGAAGTGGAAATGGAACTGGTGAGCAGAAAAAGTGATGTTTGGCAGCACTTTCAGTCAAAAGAAGGCCGTTCAAGTCCAGCTACATGTTCAATCTGCAATGCTGATTAGTCTGGTGGTGGCGAGGACCCTAAACAATACACAACATCACCGCTGTTACAACATCTGGTATCAAACATCTGGAAGAATACGAGTTGTGATGAAGGAATCTACAGACAGCAGCCAGAATGCAGTAACTTCAGGTACGGCAAAGGAAGGACAGTCCCTGCTGACTTCATTAATGTGTTGACTGAGTTCATGGACTGAGGATGGGAGGAGGAATCTTAACCAGTTCAGCTGAATCCTAAAAATCTGGATTTGGTGCATCCTACTTTAAGATAAGATAGACTTTATTGATCCCACACTGGTGAAATTCCCTCTTTAAAGTGTTAATATTCTGAAAATGAATAAATATTTGGGAGTTATGATCAGGACTGAAGTTGGTTAATAGATTTAACAATATTAAAACATAATTCTATAGAGGTTTTCTGACGTGAACATTTTTGTCCTATGAAGACATCAGAGCAACTTTTTGAGTGAGGCAAAAGGGTTAAAACAAAAACCTCGGTTTTGGGGAACGTATTCATCTTTTTTCATTTAAGTGGAGCTGTGTTTAGGAGTTTAGAAAAGTTTCCTGTTTTTAGATGAAAGTATTTAAACAAGAAACTGAGCAGACTTCTCAGTATCGGACAGTTTTTAGTCTGTAGTAGAGGGTGACACGGGAATCAAATGTCGCTCCCATCCCATCCCGAGCACACGAAAATACTCCCGTCATATCCCGATCACACGACTGCCCCCCTCAAAAATCCTGTCCTGCAAAATCCCGAGGGGAAGACTCCCTGGTTCCCTATGTTGTCTAAAGTTATCAGAGTCAATCAAATCACTGAGGTTGCCACGGAAATTTAGGCTCCACTATACATGCATTACCTGCAGGCCTAGGTCACGTGCATTACCTGCAGGCCTAGGTCACGTGCATTACCTGCAGGCCTAGGTCACGTGCATTACCTGCAGGCCTAGGTCACGTGCATTACCTGCAGGCCTAGGTCACGTGCATTACCTGCAGGTCTAGGTCACGTGCATTACCTGCAGGTCTAGGTCACGTGCATTACCTGCAGGTCTAGGTCACGTGCATTACCTGCAGGTCTAGGTCACGTGCATTACCTGCAGGTCTAGGTCACGTGCATTACCTGCAGGTCTAGGTCACATGCATTACCTGCAGGTCTAGGTCACATGCATTACCTGCAGGTCTAGGTCACATGCATTACCTGCAGGTCTAGGTCACATGCATTACCTGCAG
>CM042322.1:37468846-37483846 GCA_023566125.1 Zingel zingel | reverse complement strand
GAGCTACAAGGTAATGGAGCCTTTTATACATTGTCGTGTTTCTTTAGAAATAAACAACGGACAAATAGAGTCTTTAAACGCTTCAGATGTAAAGTTATTCTCTGTCAAAGTGACGTCAAAATGAATGGCAGTCAATGGGATGCTAACGGGAGCTGATGGCTTGGTAGCATCAAAATGGCGCCATATTTCGCGGTCCGAGGAGAAGCTGACCCCCTTGGGTAGACGCTCCATATTCATGCTCCATCTTGAGCTACGTTAGCCGGTAAGGGACATACAGGACATACTGCTCCGCCTTTCGTGTTTTCGACTCACAGCTGCTGCTAATGGGTATCGCAGCAAGCTTGAAGAAGGAAACATGGATTACCACACGTATTCAAAATCCAAAAATTTCAGGAACAGGATTCTTCTTCTTCGCCCACGGAGATTGAAAAGAGCAAGAGACCGGCGTCATCAGAAAGAAAGAGTGAACATTGGAGCTGCTTTGGACGCACACACCAAATCCCAACTAGTTAATTATCCTCCGGACCGCTGCAGTCTCCTTCTCTTTCGCTCTCCTTTCCGTCGGGTGGCGTGCGTGCCCGCGCGTGGTGTGAAGCGGGCGTCCACGCCACTCTCCGACATGAACTCATCCATGAACTCCAACAACGAAGGCTGTTAGACGGCCTTTTGTACACCTTCGCTTTTTGAAGCGTGAAGGCTACCATAGCTGTAATACGTACTTTGAACTGCGTGGTGCGAGAGAGTTGATTGGGATATATGATCTCAACACTAGACGGGAGAAATTCCTACACAATGTAGCTTTAATGGTCTGCACTAGAACTGCAAAGACTCATCGACTAGTTAGAAAACTCTGATGTCAGCTTGTTTAAATGTGCATATGTTCTAGTCTCTTGAAGATCTTTGAATTGTGGATAGAACAAGACATTTGAGGACGTCATGTTGGGCTTTTGGGAAACATTGATCCACATTTTTCACCATTTTCTGACATTTTAGAGACCAAACAACTCATCCATTCATCCAGAAAATACTCGTTAATTGCAGCCCGAGTGAAATATTCTTAATATAGCGTTGAGGGCGTAGCTTTGGGTTCAACACTGGGAGGGGGTGGGGTGAGATCTCCAACTATCTAGGGAGGTCACGGGACAAGTAGGCATGTATTATATAAAATTATTTATTATAAAAAATAATTGTCAAAAAAAGAAATAAATAAAATAATAAAAAAAAGTCAAAAACCTTGACAAAAAATTAGACAAAAGCGTAACAAAAAAAGACAAATGTCGGAAAAAGACTTAAAGATCTCAAAAGGGGAGAAAAACATCGTAAAAATTATCAAAACAAATACATGAAAAAGTAACAAAAACAGAAAACAAACAACAAATTTCTGAAATTCCCCCCCAAAGACCTAGAACTCCCCCTCCCAAAAAAAAAAAAACAAAACACCTACAGTATGTACGACGTCCACTTAAACTGATTTAAACTTTTTTTTAAATGCGTTTAGCTGCTTAGCGCCTGTGTCAGTTGCTGCGTTTTCTTCGGATGTGTGTGAGTGTGTGTGTGTGTGTGTGTGTGTGTGTGTGTGTGTGTGTGTGTGTGTGTGTGTACTTACAGCACTCCCAGGGCCGGTTCCTTCAGGGTTTTCTGTTCTTTTCTTCGAGAAGGAGTGGTCGCTCTGTTTAAAGACATGATGACAAATTAAAAACAATGTGACACCTGTACTAAACAGTACTTAGTGTGTGTGTGTGTGTGTGTGTGTGTGTGTGTGTCGACCTCTGACCTGGCAGACGACAGAGGGCTGTCCGCCTCGGGGAGCTTGGCGAGGACGACGGCGGCGGGCTTCAGGGAGAAAGCGCCCTGAGCGGTGGCTTGGTGGACCTTCCTGGCGGGGCCGAGGTTGTACGTGAGGGGCAGCGCCTGCGGAGGAGAGGCCGACAGCCTCTGAGCCAACATCACCTCCGACTCCAGCTCCTCGTCCAGCAGCTGGCTCAGGACGTCCTCGTGGATCATCGACTTCTTCTCCGGACCTGACGGGACGGCAAACACGCCACGGAGACATCGTTTAGCGACAGAGCGGATTAAATAATCAGAGGTGAACGCAGTAGTCTTTAAATTCAGCCCCAATAACGAAGAAGATGGAAAACTTAGCCCTCCTGTTGTCCTTGGGTCAAATGGGACCCATTTTCAAAAAGTCTTTATATCAGAAATTTGGGTTTCTTTCAACCAAATTGTCAAAATAAATAACGTTGATGGTTCCATAAAAACGCTCTTCACAAGTCAAATAAATGATCAGTTCACTACTTTTATTGAATTTGGGGGATTTAGTCTATTTTATAGCATATGGAGAGAAAAGAAACTGTAAAAGAATGTTGAAAAGTGGCCGGGTTGGCTCAGTGGGTCGAGCAGGCGCACATGTGCTGAGAGGATTATGCCTCGACGCAGAGGTCCAGGGTTCGAGGCCGACCTGTGACCATTTCCTGCCTGTCTCCCCCCCCCCCCCCCTTTCTCACCCAGCTGTCCTGTCCATTAAAAAGGTGGAAAAGCCCAAAAAATAATCTTTTCGGCAAAAGAATCATCCAAAAAACATTGGAAAAAGTGACAAACATTTTATATTTTGACCCAGAAAAACAAAATCTTGCACGGTCGACGGGACGGCATCACAAGGGTTGCGACAAAATGGTGTATTATTATTTGTTTAACTCTCTCTTTTTAATAATCAGGCCTCAAAAATGGCCACAAAGTCAGATGATAGCATCTTGTCAGAAATATTATGACTGTGTCAAAACTACGGCTGCAAACAAAAGATTACTTTCATTGTGGATTATTTTCTGGATGAATGGATGAGGTGTTTGGTCTCTAAAATGTCACCAAAATGGTGAAAAATATGGATCAGTATTTCCCAAAAAAACGCCCAAGATGACGTCCTCAAATGTCTCGTTTTGTCCACAACTTCATACCTGCAAACTAGTCGCTTTTCGGCGAAAATCGCCATTTTGAATGGGAAAATGTCATCCACGTGAATCGTGTAGATCCGAAGAGTTTTTATATACGGCACCGGTGCCTTAACGGCCGTTCTCTACCGGACCGAATAGCAACGAGGATTTCGGTGCCTTATTTAGGTGCCTCTTAAATGCCTGCGCTTCTCTCTGATGCTCCGAAAACGGACGTTAGAGGGAGCTGAAACATCGTCGCACGGGACGCTAGTTACGGTAACACTACACTCGACAGCAGCTAACGTTAGCCTAACATTAGCTACTCAACACTACACCTGACAGCAGCTAACGTTAGCCTAGCGTTAGCTAGCAGCTGGAGTGAACACTGTTAAAATGCTGACAGCTAAACGGTGTAAAGGTGTGTCTGTATTTCACTGGAGAGGATCCAACAGTCTGTAGCTGCCGTTGTCTGAGAAGCACAGACTCAGCCTCATGGTGCATTCAAAGTTATTGTAAAATAACCTTTTCCCATCCAGTGTTTTTTTTTGTCGTTAACAGGAATTTACTGGTGAAATAAGTTATGCAACTCAAAGATATTCAGTTTCCTGTCCCAGAGGAGAGAAGAAACTAGAACAATATTCACATTTAACACGCTGGAGTCAGGGAAGTTTTACTGCGTTTTTACACACACAAAAATGCCTCAAACCGATTATCAAAAAAGTTGGCGATTAATTTAAAAGTCGACAACTAATCGATTCATCTTTGCACCTCAACAGTATTGTTGTCTCCCCGTCGACCTGCAACTTTGTTACTCTGGGTCAAAATGTAAACTTTTTTTCAACGTTTTGGACGTCTTTTGAGTCACTTTTGTTGCTTTTCCACCGATGCGTTTGTCACTTTTTCCCCCAACGTTTTTTCCTGCACATTTTGACGTTTTTGAGGCTTTTCCTGACATTTTTGACACTTTCTTTCATCGTTCTTTTATAAAAAAAAAATAATTCAAATGCTATGAAACTGAATGAAGCTTGTGAAGAGCGTTGTAGGGAACCATTCACGTTACGTCTTTTGAAAATGTGGATGAAAGTACGGAGCCCCCCGGTCCCACTTTGTCAAAAAAATTAATTATAACTATCTCGTGGCCTCAAGATACTACCTCGTGGCCTCCAGATACTACCTCGTGAGATACTACCTCGTGGCCTCCAGATACTACCTCGTGGCCTCACGAGATACTACCTCGTGGCCTCACGAGATACTACCTCGTGGCCTCACGAGATACTACCTCGTGGCCTCAAGATACTACCTCGTGGCCTCCAGATACTACCTCGTGGCCTCAAGATACTACCTCGTGGCCTCCAGATACTACCTCGTGAGATACTACCTCGTGAGATACTACCTCGTGGCCTCAAGATACTACCTCGTGGCCTCCAGATACTACCTTGTGGCCTCCAGATACTACCTCGTGAGATACTACCTCGTGGCCTCCAGATACTACCTCGTGGCCTCCAGATACTACCTCGTGGCCTCAAGATACTACCACGTGGCCTCAAGATACTACCACGTGGCCTCCAGATACTACCTCGTGAGATACTACCACGTGGCCTCAAGATACTACCTCGTGGCCTCCAGATACTACCTCCTGGCCTCCAGATACTACCTCCTGGCCTCCAGATACTACCTCCTGGCCTCCAGATACTACCTCGTGGCCTCCAGATACTACCTCGTGGCCTCCAGATAGTAACTCGTATCTTGAGGCCACGAGATAGTTTTAATTATTTTTTTTGACAAAGTGGGACCAGGGAGGCTCCGTATGAAAGAAACCCAACAGGAAGGTTAACGTCAGAGCGTCAGACTTTCTGTAAAAAACTGCTACAACTACAAAAGAAGTTCCCGTGTGACGGACGTTTGTTCAACGACTCACTGCTGAGCTCCAGTTTCTTGCGGACGCCGGGCGTCCTGGCCGAGGCGGCCCTCCTCTTGCTGCTCAGACATTTTGAGGCCGACTGTTTGGTGGCCGAGTGCAGCGACTCGGCCTCGGCCACGCTGGCCTTCCTGGCGCTCATGGTGGCCCGGCTGATTTTCACTTCCCCCGCCGCGGCCCGCCGCATGATGGCGAAGTCCGGGGTCGGCAGGGCGCGCCGAGCGGGGCCTCGGGACGCCGGAGCTGCTGCAGGCGGGGAGCGCGGCGGCGAGGGGGGGAGGGAGGGTTTGGGACAGGAAGGAGGAGGAGGGGGGGACTCCGACGCGAGTTCAGAGTCCAGCACTTTGAAGGTCTTGGAGTCCCAGGACAGCTTCACGTACAGGGCGTCTCGATCGCCGTCCGGGAACGGAGCCGCTCCATCCAGGCGCTTCACCTGCGAGGGAGAGGACAGAATATAGAAAGGGTTAGTTCACCTAAAATTTCACAACAGTTCATCCAGGCAGAGCACTGACATTCATTCACAGAGGCAGGAGCCGTAGTTACGGTCCAATGATTGCTTGTATTCTGAGCAGCGTTTTGTCCACGTACAGACTAGAGCTGGTCTGATACCATGTCTTGCTTCCCGATACCGATTCTGATACCTGAACTTGCGTATCGGCCGATACCAGTGTGTCATATATTTTATTTATTATGTGATATGATGTATAACAGCTGTATACTACTATCCCTGTATGGATGATATGATGTATAACAGCTGTATACTACTATCCCTGTATGGATGATATGATGTATAACAGCTGTATACTACTATCCCTGTATGGATGATATGATGTATAACAGCTGTATACTACTATCCCTGTATGGATGATATGATGTATAACAGCTGTATACTACTATCCCTGTATGGATGATATGATGTATAACAGCTGTATACTACTATCCCTGTATGGATGATATGATGTATAACAGCTGTATACTACTATCCCTGTATGGATGATATGATGTATAACAGCTGTATACTACTATCCCTGTATGGATGATATGATGTATAACAGCTGTATACTACTATCCCTGTATGGATGATATGATGTATAACAGCTGTATACTACTATCCCTGTATGGATGATATGATGTATAACAGCTGTATACTACTATCCCTGTATGGATGATATGATGTATAACAGCTGTATACTACTATCCCTGTATGATGATATGATATATAACAGCTGTATACTACTATCCCTGTATGGATGATATGATGTATAACAGCTGTATACTACTGTCCCTGTATGGATGGGATATGATTTCTATCTTTGTTGTCGGTCTGCCGACAACAAAGATAGCATAGTATAGTATCATAGTATCGCAATATTTTCCGTGGCAATACGGTATTGATACACAGACGCCAAGTATGGATCTATTTTTTATTTTTTTATATATATATATATATATATATATATATATATCTCAGTTTGTCTGCTTGACAATCACATTTTGCAGCAATAAAATTGAAGTGAGATGAACAAACAGAGAAATGGATCTTTTTAGATGAAACAGATGTTGACAAAGTTTCCTTTTGGGGACATCGTTTGAAATTGGGAAAAATATGAAGATGGAAAAAAGGGAATAAATTGTTTAAAATTGCAACAATATTGTACCGCGACATAAGTATCATGATGATATCGTATCGCGAGGCATCTGGTGATTCCCACCCCTATCGTTATCACAATATTCAACAATGCCATCGCATATTTTCCTCATATCGTGCAGCCCTATTCGGATGTCACTGGAAGTCACCTGCACAGGTCTGAGGATGGACTCGGCGTCCACCTCGTCATCACAGCTGCGGCACTGATAGTAGAAGATCTCCTGCGGGTGGGGCTCTCTGCCCAGCAGCTTCAGCTTGCTCACAGGCACTTCAGACACACGCACAAACCACTGGACCACCGCCTTCTTCTGGCTCCCGCTCTCTGAAACACAAAGAGAGAAAAGCTGTCAGCTCAAAGTCTTTTAAAGTGCTCAGATTATGCTCATTTGCAGGTTAATAATTAGAGGTTGTATCAGAATAGGTTTACATGGTTTCATTTTCAAAATACACCATATTTTTGTTGTACTGCACATTGCTGCAGCTCCTCTTTTCACCCTGTGTTCAGGTCTCTGTTTTAGCTCCAGAGTGAGACCTCTCACTGCTGTAACATCTTTGTTGGCAGTCGCACATGCTCAGTAGCTATAAGGACTACTAGCCAGTCAGAAGCAGAGTATGGGGGCGTGCCCTGACAGTAGCTAGGTAAGGACTACTAGCCAGTCAGAAGCAGAGTATGGGGGCGTGCCCTGACAGTAGCTAGGTAAGGACTACTAGCCAGTCAGAAGCAGAGTATGAGGGCCATGACAGTACCTAGGTAAGGACTACTAGCCAGTCAGAAGCAGAGTATGAGGGCCCTGACAGTACCTAGGTAAGGACTACTAGCCAGTCAGAAGCAGAGTATGAGGGCGTGCCCTGACAGTACCTAGGTAAGGACTACTAGCCAGTCAGAAGCAGAGTATGAGGGCGTGTCCTGACAGTACCTAGGTAAGGACTACTAGCCAGTCAGAAGCAGAGTATGAGGGCGTGTCCTGACAGTACCTAGGTAAGGACTACTAGCCAGTCAGAAGCAGAGTATGAGGGCGTGCCATGACAGTACCTAGGTAAGGACTACTAGCCAGTCAGAAGCAGAGTATGAGGGCGTGTCCTGACAGTAGCTAGGTAAGGACTACTAGCCAGTCAGAAGCAGAGTATGAGGGCGTGCCATGCTAGCAGCTAGGCGAGCATTATAACGTGTGTTCCAAAGTGACCACGTTTGTCTCTGAAGTAAAGGCTGGACTACAATAGAGCTGTTTGGAGCAGTTTGTGAACAGAGTTTTCTGTTGGAGATGGTAAGTCCGTTTGGGGGGGGACTTTGGGCTTTTTCACTTTGTAAACCTATAACATGCACAAAAAAGATATATAACACAAGAAAAGAAAAGGAATAAGCCTAATATGAGCACTTTAAGGACAAAGTCAGGCGTGGCGTCGAGTGTGTGTGACTCACCGTCACCGTACAGCCTGATGACTTTGGCCACGTAAGGGTTGTCTTCGTCCTCGCCCTCAATGAGGATGTGTTGGCCCGTGTTAATGACCGTGGTCCTCAGGCGACCCTCCACACTGATGGCCAAGGAGCTGAGAATTTACAGAGGCAGATTATTAAAAGGTAACTTTCTTTCCTTTCAACCTGGGCCCTATTTCCCTATGTTTTTAAGTCTAAGTGACTGATCGGAGCAACAGTTTTTGAACTTGCTCCAACAAGCTGCAATGTAATGTTAATGGGTGATTGAGAACCTACTATTTACATCCACTAAAAGTTCTGTTTTTGCCGCTGACAGGCTCAGATTATTATTATTATTATTATTATTATTATTATTATTTTAAGTGTCTGACAACATTTTTTTGAATATAAAACTGCCCCGAATTCACCATCACCAAACCCACCAGACTCCACTTAAATAAACAGCTATTTTTCTTATCGTAAAACACACTTTATTCAAAGTGGACAGAAACAAAATAAAACTATCAAAAGCCGTCTTGGTTCATCTTTCCACTGTTCCAACAATCACCACTCTGGTTTGGTTGAAATAAACCCTTAATTCACCCATTTACATGTGGAAATATGCTGGCTCTATACACGCTAAAAGTCCTGATTATTTACAAGGAGTCTGGTGGAAATATGCTGGCTCTATACACGTTAAAAGTCCTGATTATTTACATGGAGTCTGCTGGAAGTATGCTGGCTCTATACACGCTAAAAGTCCTGATTATTTACATGGAGTCTGGTGGAAATATGCTGGCTCTATACACGCTAAAAGTCCTGATTATTTACATGGAGTCTGGTGGAGATATGCTGGCTCTATACACGCTAAAAGTCCTGATTATTTACAAGGAGTCTGGTGGAAATATACTGGCTCTATACACGTTAAAAGTCCTGATTATTTACATGGAGTCTGCTGGAAGTATGCTGGCTCTATACACGCTAAAAGTCCTGATTATTTACATGGAGTCAGGTGGAAATATGCTGGATCTATACACGCTAAAAGTCCTGATTATTTACAAGGAGTCTGGTGGAAATATGCTGGCTCTATACACGTTAAAAGTCCTGATTATTTACATGGAGTCTGCTGGAAGTATGCTGGCTCTATACACGCTAAAAGTCCTGATTATTTACATGGAGTCTGGTGGAAATATGCTGGCTCTATACACGCTAAAAGTCCTGATTATTTACATGGAGTCTGGTGGAGATATGCTGGCTCTATACACGCTAAAAGTCCTGATTATTTACAAGGAGTCTGGTGGAAATATGCTGGCTCTATACACGCTAAAAGTCCTGATTATTTACATGGAGTCTGGTGGAAATATACTGGCTCTATACACGTTAAAAGTCCTGATTATTTACATGGAGTCTGCTGGAAGTATGCTGGCTCTATACACGCTAAAAGTCCTGATTATTTACATGGAGTCTGGTGGAAATATGTTGGCTCTATACACGCTAAAAGTCCTGATTATTTACATGGAGTCAGGTGGAAATATGCTGGCTCTATACACGCTAAAAGTCCTGATTATTTACATGGAGTCTGGTGGAGATATGCTGGCTCTATACACGCTAAAAGTCCTGATTATTTACAAGGAGTCTGGTGGAAATATGCTGGCTCTATACACGCTAAAAGTCCTAATTATTTACATGGAGTCTGGTGGAAGTATGCTGGATCTATACACGCTAAAAGTCCTGATTATTTACAAGGAGTCTGGTGGAAATATGCTGGCTCTATACACGCTAAAAGTCCTAATTATTTACATGGAGTCTGGTGGAAGTATGCTGGATCTATACACGCTAAAAGTCCTGATTATTTACATGGAGTCTGGTGGAGATATGCTGGCTCTATACACGCTAAAAGTCCTGATTATTTACATGGAGTCTGGTGGAAGTATGCTGGATCTATACACGCTAAAAGTCCTGATTATTTACATGGAGTCTGGTGTAGTTTGGTGATGGTGATTTTGGGGCTGTTTCATGTTAAACTAAAAGGATCTTACTCTTTAACTAAAAGGTCTATCTCTGTAGGGATCCTTTCATAATGTTGTCAGACACTTAGAATAATAATCTGAGCCTGTCAATACCAAAAATAGCACTTTAAGTGGACAGAAATGGAAGGTGTTACATTGTAGTATTAGTACTTTTACTATAATACTTCTTCCACCTCTGTAAAGAGTTATCATTCTGCAAAATACAAAAACTATTCAAAATACTCACCCATATTCATAGGTTTTCAACTTCCTGTTGAAAGTTAAAGGCTCCCCGCGCCACTTGTACACTCTTCTGACTCTCAGCCTGGTGAAATACTTCATCCTGTTTCCTCGTTCACTGCTGCACGAGCTCAGATACAACAACGCAATCAATAACCGATACAAAAAGAAAGCCTTTGTGTGTGTGTGTGTCCGTTTATCTGCTTTGATTTAAAAGCCGCATCGAAATAAGGAAGATTTCACAGAAACATTCTTCACACAACTCACACCAACGCTGGACAACATTTCCCGCGAAAATTGCGTAGTTTCCGTTTTGTTCTTCTTCTCTAGTACTAATAGCGGGCTACGAAGCAACGTTAAAGGCGAATGCTGCCCCCCTGCGGCACCGGAGTGTATTACATGCTGTTAAATAACTGTTTACAATCCATTTTCACACAAGTTAACCCTCATGTTGTCTCAGGTCAAATTTGACCCGTTTTCAAACGTTTTATAATAGAAAATATTGGACGTCGAAATAAGAGCTGGAAATGTAAAACAAACAACAAAAATAAAAAAAAATGTCAAAAACACGGAAAAAAGACCTATGAACTTTAGAAAAAGCGATAAAAAACGTCAAAAAAGTGCCCAAAACATTGAAAAACGGCGGGAAAGAGCCATACAAATGTTGGAAAAAGTCCCCAAATTGTTGAAAACAAAAGTGGTGGACGCGAACACAACACAAGGCTTAATGCAGTTGAAAGTGCCTCACAGATGATGACAAAATTCAACCTTTCAATCTGTTTACGTATTTATTTATTATGTCTTAAACTGCAAATGTCCTGTACTTATACAGACATATCTCATCTGTATAATATATATATATATATATATATACGATTACTTTTTTGTCAGTGTTGTGTTGATACGTTTTTATTCTATTTTTAATTATTTTTTATTGAATGTTTTTAAATACAAAACAGGCATTTATATAACTCTCAATTTTACAAATAATTCTAAGCAGCATACAAATAAAATATAGAAAATAAAATATATTAAAAATAACAATAAGAAAACCATATAATCAATACAAGAATGTCAAATAAAATAATTCAATTGATTCAAATAACCTTATTAAATTAACTACAATTGAATTAAATGATTCAACATGTCTCAAGATACTTCTTATTTCAACCTTTTTTAAAGACTGAAAAAAACATTTTTAATTCATTTTAAAAAGCAACACAATTTGGGGTAACCTTAAGAACCTTAAAAAACCGACATTTGTGAATATAAAATGTACTAATAATTGTTTTGTGTTGACATTTGTTTGATTTCAGATTCAGATTCAAAAAAACTTTATTGTCTGTCATGACGAACAAAGAATAATAATAAAAAAACTCGGACAGTAAACATATAATAGCTTATAAAAAATAATATACACAGGATACAAATAATACAATGTATGTGTGCAAAGTGACAAAGTGTTTGTGTTTGGGTGATTACTTTTTATTTAAGTTGTTTATGGTAGCGGGAATGAAGGATTGTTAGTACGGCTAGCAGTAACTTTTAATACATTTTAATGAACTAAAAAACTCAAACAAGAGATTATTGTTATCTTAAAACGTGTGTCATTCTGTTTCAGTCCAACAGCGACACTTGCAGATTGATTCGGGGAACTTTTACTCTTAAAAATAAATAAAATATTAAAAAAAATAAAATGAACCGGAAGTTGCATTTAGACCGTTTCCGGCGGTGGATCGCAGGCTCAGGCTACTGCTGTTTCCATGCTAGTTGAGTCTCTGATTCTTCGTTCCGATGGCAAACAGAACCGTGAAAGATGCGAACAGTATACACGGGACCAACCCGCAGTATTTGGTGGAGAAAATCATCCGGACTCGAATCTACGAGTCTAAATACTGGAAGGAGGAGTGCTTCGGTCTGACCGGTGAGTAGCATGTTAGCATGTTAGCCAACGAGCTAACTTTAGCTTCCTGTCGGCTAACAACGCTAACCCCTCAACCCGCTGATTTCACCCCTCTGTTGTCTATTTAAAGTAACTAAATTCACATTACACGTGTAGCCGAATTTTGTTCCTACTCTTTATGGAACCATATATGTCACTTAAGTATAGCTTAAGTTTAGTTTTCCCTTAAATCTGTTAAAAATAGTGAAAATACCAAGCGTGCTAACGCTAATTACGTTACCGCAGGCCAAAGTTAGCTCTCGTAACTGTTTATTTTATCTAAAATCCCAAAGATAGTCACTTTTTAATAGTGTGAATTAGTGCTGCAACTAACTATTTTCATTATTGATTAAACTGCTGATCGGATCCTTTACTGCAGTAAAAGTACTAATACCACACTGAAAATACCCCTGCAGTCCTGCATTCAAAACTTTAACTTTATAAGTAATTCATTTATTTTCAGCGTTGTGACGATGCATTTCCTAGCTGATCCAAGATGATTTTTAAAGACTTTATTTAGCTTAAGAAGTAGGAGAATAAATACATAAAGCAGCACTTTATCCTTCAGTTCATCCCGAGCATTTAACATTTAACATCAACACATCTGGAGGTACGTGGTTATCACTGACTGGACAGGAAGGGGAAGAAAAGCTGTCATCTGGGAAGCTGCTAAAGCTGTCAGACAAATGCAGTGAAATGCACATATAAAGTTACATGAAAGGAAAATACTACAGTTTGTTATAATCAACCACTTTGCATAATTGTGTGTATATTTGTTCTGGGTCGTTTTTCTTGTTACAATGAAGGGAAATATTAATGCTGCAGATAGCAGTTATATTTAAAGTGCTCATATTATGCTTTTTGGCTTTTCCCCTTTCCTTTCTTGTGTTGTATATCTTGTTTTGTGCATGTTATATGTTTACAAAGTGAGTCCACCCCAAAGGGACTTACCATCTCCAACAGAAAACACTGTTCACAAACTGCTCCAAACAGCTCTATTGTAGTCCAGCCTTTACTTCAGAGACAAACGTGGTCACTTTGGAACACACGTTATAATGCTCGCCTAGCTGCTAGCATGGCACGCCCTCATACTCTGCTTCTGACTGGCTAGTAGTCCTTACCTAGGTACTGTCAGGGCTCTCATACTCTGCTTCTGACTGGCTAGTAGTCCTTACCTAGGTACTGTCATGGCCCTCATACTCTGCTTCTGACTGGCTAGTAGTCCTTACCTAGGTACTGTCAGGGCCCTCATACTCTGCTTCTGACTGGCTAGTAGTCCTTACCTAGCTACTGAGCATGTGATCTTACCTAGCTACTGAGCATGTGGTCTTACCTAGCTACTGAGCATGTGGTCTTACCTAGCTACTGAGCATGTGGTCTTACCTAGCTACTGAGCATGTGCGACTGCCAACAAAGATGTTCCAGCAGTGAGAGGTCTCACTCTGGAGCTAAAACAGAGACCTGAACACAGGGTGAAAAGAGGAGCTGCAGCAATGAGCAGTACAACAATAATATGATGTTTTTTGAAACTTAAACCATGTAAACCTATTCTGGTACAACCTCAAAATACAATTATGAACCTGAAATGAGCATAATATGAGCACTTTAATGTAATAGTGAGCCTGTATCTTGATATCTTGACGTTGTTGATGACGTGTTTGCATGTTGTTGTTGTTGTTTGATCCACAGCGGAGCTGGTTGTTGACAAAGCCATGGAGTTAAAGTTTGTCGGTGGAGTTTTTGGGGGGAACATCAAGCCCACCCCCTTCCTCTGCCTCACTCTGAAGATGCTGCAGATTCAGCCCGAAAAAGACATTATCGTCGAGTTCATAAAAAACGAGGATTTCAAGTGAGTTTCAATCTACTGAGAGAATAAAGTGAACACTTGGGCTTCCCTTCATCAAACAAACAAGAAGAATTAAGAAAATACACTCAGTAAAAACAAACTAAACTCAGAATCAAACAGCCACCGAAGAAATACGTCTTACGCAGGGACAAATGTCCCAAAACGCCGTCTTCGCCAGGACACTGTAGGTTTTCATTCCCTCCGTAAGATTCATTCCTTCGGTGTCTCAGTGGCAGTTTGATTTTGGTTTTTTTTTTTAGTTTTTTTGTTTAATCTGAGAGTAAATCGGCACTACAACGCTTGCACACTGGCTGGCCTTTCAGATGGAAAAAATGAACTTATTACAAATCTAAAAGGCGACAAAGTGTAAAGAATCTCTTCCGATAAGTAAACTTTCTTATCAAGGACCGTGACTGACTTTAAAAAGAAAAACAAACTTACCGTTTTGGTCATCTTTTTCGACACTTTTCATGACGTTTTTGTCACTTTTTTGACATTTTCTTGACATTTTTTTTCAATTTTTTTTCAATTTTTTTCAATTTTTTCAAAATTATTTTACTTTTTTTTTTTTATTGCTTTAAAATTGAATAAAACAGCCCAAAAAGTAGTGAACTGATCATTTATTTTACTTGTGAAGAGCGTTACTTCCGATAAGTAAACTTTCTTATCAAGGACCGTGTCATTCTAGAGACTGACTTTAAAAAGAAAAACAAACTTCCCGTTTTGGTCATCTTTTTCGACACTTTTCCTGACATTTTTGTCACTTTTTTTAAAATTATTTTACTTAATTATTTTTTATTTAATGCTATAAAATGGAATAAAACAGCCAAATTGAATGAAAGTAGTGAACTGATCATTTATTTTACTTGTGGAGAGCGTTGTAGGGAACCATCCACGTTAGTTTTTGGACAATTTGGTTAAAAATAAACCAAAATTGCTGAAATAGAAACTTTGAAAATTGGTCAAATTTGACCCGAGGACATCAGGAGGGTTAAAGGTTTTTTTCCGTTTCCTGTTTAGACGACACATGTAGATGCTGAGCAAACTTAATATCTG